>CABHPP010103042.1:0-22419 GCA_902168425.1 Peromyscus attwateri | reverse complement strand
AATGTGTGTGGGTATTGTGTGTGCATGTATATATGAGCACCACATCCATGCCACAGACACCAGAGTTCCTGCTGTGCTATTAGCTACCAGGTGGATGCTGGGAATTGAACTCTGCTCCCCTGCGAGAGCAGCCAGTGCTCTTTACTGCTAAGCCATCTCTCCAGCCCCCATGGGGGGCTTTTTGTTTTCCCCTGGTAGCCTCCCTTACAGGCTCCGCAGGGTGGCGGCAGCCTCTGCTCCGGAGGGTGGCAGCTGTCCTTTTCCTCTCCTCCCTTAACCAGCTGCACCATGAAGGCCCTGCAGAAGCGGCATGTGTGCATCAGCCGCCTGGTCCGACCACAGAACTGGGGGGAGAACTCCTGTGAGGTCCGCTTTGTCATCCTGGTGCTGGCCCCGCCCAAGATGGTGAGTGTCGGTCTCAGGGTGGCCCTGCCGTTGCCTTGGAAACATCTCTACTACAGGCTTCTTCTCATCCCTGCTCTTCCTCTCTATCCGAAGTTTATTAGAGATGCTCTTGCCAAGTCCCTGTTGCATCTGAAATTTCCCTGGAAATGCCCAAAAAGTTGGCTTTCCTACTGAAAAGAAATGCTTTTTTACAATGGCAAATTCAGGCAGCTGGCAGGGTAGATTGGTGGCAAGGAGTGGACTCAGCATGTCCAAGGCTCGGGACTCAAGTCCCAATATAATGACTACGTGCATTGGGCCATTCTTTTTTGTTTGTTTTTGTTTTTTTGTTTTTTGTTTTTTCGAGACAGGGTTTCCTCTGTGTAGCTTTGCGCCTTTCCTGAAACTCACTCTGTAGCCCAGGCTGGCCTCGAACTCAGAGATCCACCTGCCTCTGCCTCCCGCGTGCCTGGATTAAAGGCGTGCGCCACCAACGCCCGGCTGCATTGGGCCATTCTTTGGCTGCCTTCCCACCGGTATTCCTCCTTCATGATTTGCTGGACAAGGACCCGCTGCGCTCCTTGGGCCTTATGCTACCTGGGCAAGGATACCTCACTCTTTTTGGTTTTTTTGTTTGTTTGTTTGTTTGCTGTTTTGTTTTGGTTTTTTGTTTTGTTTCTGTTTTTGTTTTTTGTTTTTTGTTTGTTTGTTTGTTTGTTTTTGAGTTTTTGAGACAGGGTTTCTCTGTGTAGCCTTGGCTCTCCTGGAACTTGCTCTGTAGACCAGCCTGGTCTCAAACTCACGGAGATCTGCCTTTGCCTCCCAAGTGCTGGGATTAAAGACGTGTGGCACAACCACCCGGGCTGGATACCCTGCTTTTGTGGAAGCTGTAGCTCTTCCAGTATGGGAGTTTTCTCAATAAGGCAAAAGGTTTAAAATCCTGAATAGGGAACTGTAATCCTCTGCCCAAAGCTGTGGAAGGGCCTTAATATTTAAGCTTTCATTAGCTTGAAGGAGGGACCTCAGGGCCTTCATGTACACACATGAGGGCAGGTGCTCTGTCACTGACCCACACCTCTACCCTCCTTCAGTTCTTTGAAACAGACTGGAGGCTTCTGCCTTCCCAGTGCTGGTTTTACAGACCTTCTCCACAACATCCCTTTCCGTTAGCGTTTTGATAACTCTGCCTGACTCTGGTGCGGGATGCCTTCTCCGGATTCTCTGGGTACCAGGAACAGAGGGCTTCCCTGCCAGTAGTCTTATAGATATGCTGCGCATCATGAGTTAGAGGGAGTGGCAGCCGGCAGTGTGGCCAGAACAGCGGGAAGGGGCAACACCTTAGTACCCGTATCACTTGAGGCAAGTCAGGCTGCACCCAGCGTGGAGTTCCTGCTCAGGAACACCCAGTAGACGCAGCTTGGACTGCTGCCCCGAGTCTGACCGAGTGCCTCCTGAGACTTGGGCTAGGCAGTGAACAAGCCATGTGTCAGCTGTCACTGTGACAGAGAGTTCAGAGACACGACTTGAAGGAGAGAAGGTCTACTTCAGCTCAGGGTTTCAGTCCGTGGCCGGCTCCACGGCTTTGGAGCAGAGCAGAATGTCGTGATGGGAAGTGCTATGATGAGGGAACAGAGCTGATGACCTCATGGTAACCAAAAGGCAGAGAGAACAAGGAGAGACTGTGTCTACAGCTCAGCAGCAGCAGGCTGCCATAGCATACACGAGGCTCTGAGCTTGATCCCCAGCATCTCCCCAAAAGTGGGGGAAAGGTCCTGGGAAATGATAGCCTCTTCTAAGGAGCACTTCCCAACAACCTACTTCCTCAGACCAAGGTCCATGTTCTCGTCCCCACCCCTTCTCAGAAATGCCATGAAATTTTAATGTCAGTGCCTGAATCCGTCAATGAGGTCAGAGCCCTCAGAACCCAGTTACCTCCCCATGATTAGACCCATCAGCTGGGGGTCAACTCTTCAATACATGAGTCTTTAGGGGGACACTTCATATCTAACTCCTAACACTTGGCCATGGTCAGGTAACAGAATAAGGTGTGATGGGCCTGGATCCCCTTTCAAAGTCAGACAAGCCAACGGACATCAGGGATGTGTTTTGTATCGGTAACCTTATGGAGAGCCTGCTCCAAGGCCGCCTCCAGGGTAATGCAGGAAAATCCATGGAGGCAGCGAGGGTTTAGAAAAAATTCTTATGTATTGGAGGGCTAGACTTTTTCTATCTGAGGGGGAAATAAGGAAACACACACGCTTTCTGATGGTAACGTTCTCTTTTACTTCAACTTAAGAATGGTCTCTGAAAAAAAAAAAAAAAGAATGGTCTCTGACTCTTTCCACGCAGCTACATATCTCCACACTGTTTGTTGCATGCAGCTACACATCTTTACATACGTATATATTTTTCACATGGCTACACATCTTTCTTTTACATACATTTCTCTTCTACGTCTCTTTTCTATACAGCTTCACCTTCTTTGTCTCCACACGGTTACACAGCCACAGCTAAACATCTCATTTACACAGCTCTCTCACCATACAGCGCTTTCCACAGTTCCTGGGCACAGCTCCTCTGTATAGCAGCAGCTCTTTCACACAGCTGTCTCTCACACTCACTCACACACCTTCTTTTACATTATTCACTCACTCTTTACTCACTCTTTTGCCCACTCCCTCCCTCACACTTCTCTCATGATTCTTCTTCATCTCTCACTCAGCAATACACACACACACACACACACACACACACACACACACACTTCACTCATATTCTGCAGCAGTTCTACACAGCCATCTCTCTCCACACCACCGTTGCTCTCCCGCAGCCAAACTCTGGACAATTGTAAGTTAAGTTTTCAGGGCCCTCTACCCATTCTCAGTACACAAGATAAGTCACGTAGTTTCTCTTAGGCTAGTAATGTCACACTGACCCATGCACGTAGCTCTAAGTTGGTGAGGGGTCCCAGACAGTAAACAATTGGCTGAACCTTGAGCCATCAGGGTACATGCAGAAAGGGAGCTGCTGCAGGGAGCTCTATCTCAGTGTAAACAGCCTGGCCTTGATTTAGCAATAAACAAAACCTGGGAATTAGTCTTTGTGTATTTTCTGCAAGGACAGTTTAGTCTCTTTTGAATTTGTTCTGAAGTCTAAAATTAGCTGTCTTTGAGACTGAGAATACTGTTACTTTCCTGTGTCAGTAAAGAAGAATATTCTGGTATTATTTCTATACATCAGAATTAATACAGCTTACACAGAAATCATAACCTGATCATCCACAACTATAAGTATGCCCAAAGATGTAAAACACACTACCAATGGACTGTGGAAGGAAGCCCACAGCCGTTCTTATAGGGAGGTATAATGCACATGAGAAAGTTACAGACAGAAAACAACCGGTTTCCACAGCCAGTGACCCCACGACTTTGCCAGGTGGGGTTCCCCATCAGGGAGTTATATGTCTGGTGGGTCGACTTGTCAAACGCTAGTTGTCACCTGCTGTATACGCCCACGGCCCTTGGCAGTTTTGCTGCATTGTGGTTTCATGTCTGTGCTCAAACCCTTTTCTTGCTTAGGACAATGCTAATGTCTCAGTTCGAAGAAAAATACTAAGCCAGGCGTGGTGGCTGGTCTGTAACCCCAAGACTTGGGAAGCTGAGGTAGGAAGAATGCCATAGTTCTAGACCTATGTAGCCTGGTCTACAGAGTGTGATCCTAACTCAAACAAACAAGAAAGAAAAACACTAGCTGGAGAGATGGCTCGGTGGTTAGGAGCACTGGCTGCTCTTCCAGAGGACCTGGGTGGCAGCTTACAACTGTCTGTAACTCCAGTTGCAGGGGATCTGACACCTTCACACAGGCATACCTGCAGGCAAAACACCAATACACATAAAATACGAATAGATAAACTATTTTAAAATGTTAAAATGGAGCCAGGCAGTGGTGGTGCACACCTTTGGTCCCAGCACTCGGGAGGCAGAGGCAGGTGGATCTCTGTGAGGCCAGCCTGGTCTACAGAGTGAGTTTCAGGACAGCCAGGGTTGTACACAGAGAAACCCTGTCTGGAAAAACAAAAATAAAAAAGGTAAAAAGGAAAAAGAAAACCACGAGATCCACAGCAGCTCCCGGTAGGAATAGTGGCAAGGTGCATCCATGTCTGAGCTTAGGGAAACAGGGCCTGCTGCCGGTTGCCTGTGCGTGATTGCGCTCGGCAAAGACAGGCTTTCCCCTGCTACGGGAACTGGGGGTGTAATCACACCTTCTGTTCCCAGAAAAGCACCAAGACTGCGATGGAGGTGGCACGCACCTTTGCCACCATGTTCTCGGACATCACCTTCCGCCAGAAGCTCCTCAAGACCCGCACAGAGGAGGAATTCAAGGAGGCCCTGGTGCACCAAAGACAGCTGCTCACCATGATGCCAAGAGCCAAGGGGCACAGCATGAGCTCCCTCCACACTCACAAACACCATCAGGTACAGAACAGAGGTGGGGTGTGGTGGTGGCAGGGGCGCGGGTCAACCAGGGCTAACACATTCTGCCCTTTCTCCCAGCCCCCCAAGTGCAAGGACTTTTTCCCTTTTGGAAAGGGCATCTGGGTGGACATCATGCGCAGGTTCCCGGTGTACCCACTGGACTTCACCGATGGTAGGTGCCCAGCCAGAGCTCAGCCTTTCAGGCCATGAGGCCAGTGCGCGTGTGCTGCGTCTGCAGCACATGCTGTCCGTCCTGCATTCCTAGGCCTCATCGGGAAAGGCAAGACTGTGGGCAAATACGTCACCACCACGCTTTTCCTCTATTTTGCCTGCCTCCTGCCGACGATTGCTTTTGGATCCCTCAATGATGAGAACACCAACGGGGCCATCGGTGAGGGGCTCGGGGGGCGGTAGGGATGTGCCAGGCAGGACCCTGGGTCGGAGTGACCCCTGAACTTACCACCTTCACAGATGTGCAGAAGACCATGGCTGGGCAGAGCATCGGAGGCCTCTTGTATGCACTCTTCTCTGGGCAGCCGCTGGTAATACTGCTGACAACTGCACCCCTGGCCATCTACATCCAGGGTACAGTGGGGTTGAAATGGGAGATGGTGCCAAGGCCCTGGAGCCCACCCCAGCCCTGACTGCACATCCTGCCCCTTGTTTGCAGTGATCCGAGTCATCTGCGATGACTACAACCTGGACTTCAACTCCTTCTATGCATGGACGGGCCTGTGGAACAGTTTCTTCCTCGCGCTTTATGCCTTCCTCAACCTCAGCCTGCTCATGAATCTCTTTAAGAGGTGACTGGTCCTGGGCTGCGGTGTCTGGGGGTGTGGGTCAGCCTCATGCCAAGGCCTTATAACCTCAGAATAGATAATGTGCTCTCCGTAGGCCAAGGTGGACTTATTGAGAGCTGGGGAGCACTCTTTCATGGCGATGGTCCATATAAGAGCTCAGGGAAGCCTTTTCTTTAATAATTACTGCCCCCCAATGCACACACACACACACACACACACACACACACACACACATACATATCTTGAGGCATATCACCTCTTTGCAGGTCAACAGAGGAAATCATTGCCCTCTTCATTTCCATCACGTTTGTGCTGGATGCCGTCAAGGGCATGGTCAAAAGTGAGTACAAGTCAGGTGTGGCGGCGCACACCTTTAATCCTATCACTCGGGAGGCAGAGGCAGGCGGATCTCTGAGTTTGAGGACAGCTAAGGCTATATAGTGAGACCCTATCTCAAAAACAAAGCAAAACAAAACAAAACTGAGTGCAGACCCAGGGAGGGACCTGCTTGGGGTGGGAGGGCTCTCAACTGTGCTTGACAGAGCAGAGGAGGAGGTGCCGAGCTAAGGTGGTTCTTCCTGTGGCAGAGGTGCTGGGGGAGCTGTGGCTGGCACAGCAGCAGCACCATGTGGTGATGAAGGGGAAGAGCTTCTCCAGGCAAAGCCAGAGAGGGGACAGAGGCACTGGGCCAGTCAGGGCAGGGTGTCGGCTACAGCAGAGGCAGTAGCAGACTTGGGAGACCAAGGGTAGACGGACGGACGGACAGACGGACAGGTGGTTCCTGGTTGACTGAGAAGGCCAGAGCTCTCTCCTATTTCCCTTGTTTCCCCTTAGAAGCTCTCTCCCATTATGGCCCCTTCCCTTCCCTTCCGTATCCCCACCTCCCTTAGGACACCCCTCCACCCTATGTCAATAAGGAAGCTAGGCTCCAACCTCCCAGATCCCCATCTGGGGATGGCTTAGGCCTGTTGACTCGCCCCACAGTCTTCTGGAAGTACTACTATGGTCACCACTACCACACAAAAAGGACTTCATCCTTGGCAAGCTTGTTGGGCGTTGGCAGAAGCCCCAACACCAGCCTCCATAGTGTGCTCAACACCAGCCTCTGGGACAGCACCACAGAGATGGCCACGGCCAGCAGCCCCAGCAGCACGCACTCGGGCCAGGCCACAGCCGTCCTCAGCCTCCTCATCATGCTGGGCACACTCTGGCTAGGCTACACCCTCTACCAGTTCAAGAAAAGGTAAGGGGGCACCTTTGGATCCCAGTGCTTAGGAGGCAGAGGCAGGAGGATCTCAAGTTTGGAGCCAGCCTAGGTTATACAGACTCTAGCTCAGGACCTCCTGAAAAGAAACGAGGGGGTCCCTGGGTGGGAGGCCCGGGCCAGCCAGCCCCCCAGGCCACGCTGATGCACCCATCGTCTCCAGCCCCTACCTGCACCCATGTGTGCGTGAGACCCTGTCTGACTGTGCCCTGCCCATCGCCGTGCTGGCCTTCTCCCTCATCAGTTCCTATGGCTTCCAGGAAATTGAGAGTGAGTTGGAACGGGCGGAGGAGCTGGGGGTGGCATGGCATGGCCTCGCTCCCTGGGAACGGTGGGGCCAAGCCTGTCCCGTGTTGCAGTGAGCAAGTTCAGATACAACCCCAGCGAGAGCCTCTTTGAGATGGCCCAGATCCGCTCTCTGTCCTTCAAGGCCATCGGCAGCGCCATGGGTCTTGGTTTCCTGCTCTCCTTGCTTTTCTTCATTGAGCAGAACCTGGTGGCTGCCCTGGTCAATGCACCGGAGAACAGGTACCGGAGGCTGTGGGAGGAGGGGGCAGGGTCCCGGACTTCTGACAGCCGACAGGACTCTGTCCATGTGTGCCCGTCTCTGGCAGGCTGGTGAAGGGCACCGCCTATCACTGGGACCTCCTGCTACTCGCCATCATCAATACGGGGCTGTCTCTATTCGGGCTACCCTGGATCCACGCCGCCTACCCCCACTCCCCGCTGCACGTGCGGGCACTGGCCTTAGTGGAGGAACGTGTGGAGAATGGGCACATTTATGAAACGTGAGTATGAGTGGCCCCTGGAGTCCTAGGGCAAGAGTCAGGTAGACCTGAAGGTCAGAGGGGGACAACCTTGGGCTCCATGTGACGTAGGAAAGGATGTGGCTTAGAGATAAGGGCTCAGAGGCAGTGGCCCCCTAGCTAGACCCACACGTAGCCCTGTGCTCTGGGCCCCCGCAGGATTGTGAATGTTAAGGAGACCCGGCTGACCGCGCTGGGCGCCAGCGTCCTGGTGGGTCTCTCGCTGCTGCTGCTGCCTTTCCCTCTGCAGTGGATCCCCAAGCCTGTGCTCTATGGGCTCTTCCTCTACATTGCGCTCACCTCCCTGGATGGCAACCAGCTCTTCTCTCGTGTGGCCCTGCTGCTCAAGGAGCAGGTAGGTGCCCGGGCCCGGGAGAGGGTGTGGGAACACAGCCATCCCTGACTGCCTGATTGCTGCTGCCCACAGACATCATACCCACCCACACACTACGTCCGGAGAGTGCCCCAAAGGAAGATCCACTACTTCACGGGCCTGCAGATTCTGCAGCTGCTGCTGCTCTGTGCCTTCGGCATGAGCTCCCTGCCCTACATGAAGATGGTCTTTCCGCTCATCATGATTGCCATGATTCCGATCCGGTATGACCAGGCTGGGTGGCTGTCAGGGGGGGCGCAGCCCGCTGCTGGGCTCAGTGGGTACCACTCAGTTTGCCTCTCCCTCTGTTCTGCAGTTACAATCTGCTACCCCGAATCATTGAAGCCAAGTACTTGGATGTCATGGATGCTGAGCACAGACCCTGACCAGGGCCACCTTCCGCATCCTTTCAGGCCTGCTCTGTGGCAGTGCAAGGGGAGGTGTGAGCCGGCTGTGGCCCTGGCCCGTCCTCATTGTGGCCTAAAGCCCCGGGGCATTGTGGTTTTCAATGGTGTGTGCTCACCCCATTAACCTTTAGTTTAGGGTCAGGGACATTGCCAGGGTGGAGCTAACTAAGAAAAGTAGATTTTCTTTTGATAAAAGAGTCGATGCCCAGGAGAGAGCCCATTTCCTTGATTGTATAAGGAACTCACTGTGTGCACATTAGTGAATAAAAGTCTTGTTTCTATGCAATCAAAGTCTTGTTTCTTTGCTCCAACATGCTGCCTCCATCTTTGCTGCTCTCCCAGACTTGGGGACAGAAAACAACCCCCCTGGGAGGAGAATAAAAGGCCAGTGTTTGTTGAGTACCATCTACATGCCGTCATCTCCACCAGCCCAACTGTGAGAAGCAGGCAAATTAGACTTTAGTGTCATCCTGTTGAGAGGCTCCTGCAAGGGATGTTTTCTGGGAACAAAGACCCAGAGGAGACAGGGTTTGGGCACAGCAGGGTGCTGTGTGGTGAGCAGAGTGCCTACAGGGTATGGCTGGGGGTGAGGGCACCGGCGCCCTGTACGTGCCAGTGACGTGATTTGGAGAGAACTGGGAGACGGGCTGATTAGTCTGATGGAGGAAGAAGATGCCACACTTCCGGCTTAATCACTTGGCATTTGTTGTTAAAATTCCTTCCCGGGGGAGACTAAGCCACTCCTACCCCTTTCCCTAAGGTCCCAACGACAGTTTATTGTTCTTCCTTACAGAGAACAGGTGAGGGGTTACTTACTAGAGCGTGGGTGTTCCCCCTCAAAGGCCACATGGGAAAGTCTTTACCTAGCGGGGATGATGACTTTCCCACAGAGTCACAGATGGAGCCTCTCTCCACTAGTCCCTCCTGCGTATACTCTACCCCTGGCCCAGGCCACGTGCACTTAGGGTGAAGTTGGGTGTGAGTGGTAGGGAGTGCTGGATACTCAGGTGAGGGTCTCCAGATCCCTGCACCTCTCTGGGAGGCTGTTAACAGTCAACGAGCCCAGCTGGGATGATCTTTTGCAAGTGGTGAACTGATCCCTCTTAGCAGTTGTTGGGCCTGGAGAACAGTCACGGAGTACTCGCCACCTCTTCCTCCGGCCCTTACATTCCTTCTTCAAGAGTCCCTGAGCCTGGGGCAGTGCTGGGGGTGTGACAGAGATGCCTGACTATTCTCCAAAGTACCGAACCCTTGTGCCCTTCGGTCATTCCTCTGTCTCTGGAACACAGCTGTTGGCAAGTCTTGACAAAAGCAGGAACAGAAGACTGTCCAAATGGTGATAGGAAACTCATGTGGGCCAGTACCTCTGCAGTCGAGAGCACTTGCTCTCCACTGGAGCCTAGGACTTCCCTAGTCACAGGTTGTCTGTGTTGCCTGTGCCAGATGTGAATTTCCTCCCTGTGAAGTGGGCCTCCAGTCCAATCAGAAAGCTGGTTCTATCCAGATGTGAATTTCCTCCCTGTGAATTGGGCCTCCAGTCCAATCAGAAAGCTGGTTCTATCCAGATGTGAATTGCCTCCCTGTGAAGTGGGCCTCCAGTCCAGTCAGAAAGCTGGTTCTATCCAGATGTGAATTGCCTCCCTGTGAAGTGGGCCTCCAGTCCAATCAGAAAGCTGGTTCCATCCTTGTGCACTCCATGCACCAGCACATCTTGCCTGGCACTTCCATCACCAAGCATGCAGGATCCACAGCTGAGCAGGACTGAGGCTTAATTCTCCTCAGCATCCTCAGTAGAAATTTCCAGCACTACAGGATCTAGCTCTCAGGGAAGGGACACTTCAGCCCAGTCCTAGCTTTATTTCTCCAGCAACTGGGTCTTGTTATTAAGTTCTGGAAGGCAACCAGCAACCGTGGCAAAAACCTTTATTGTTTCAGGGGCCTCAAGGGCTTCTGTGGGAGGTAACCTACTCCTAGCACTGGGGTTCCAATTAACCTCCTACGGCTTTTAGGAGCGTCTAGTTTGACCTTTTGTGTGCTCGTTAGCATTTTCAGACACAGGTGATTGCAAACCTTTCCCAGTCACCTTGGCGGGCATCACTGTGCCTTACCCAGCCATACAGTTCCCTCCCACAAATCCCACAGCAACACCTGGCCTTGACACCTCCATGGTGGCTCCTTCGGGTGCACTCGCATGGCTTGTCAGCGAGTTGTGTTATCTCTGTGTAACACACCCTTTCTACAGAGGATGGACAGAGCGATGGTGTGAAGTTCTGAACTGACATCTCAAAATGAGGAAGTGGGGCGCTAACTCTGGGTGATGCTGTCATTCTGTCCCCACAAGTACCCATCTTTGTGTTGTCACCTCTGAGAGTGGGCACTGCCCCAACTGTGGACAAACCAGGGCTGAGTGTTAGTTATCTGACTTGTGCAAGGCCCCGGGTTTGGTTCCCAGCACCACAAAATAAATACAAAAGCTAATGCCAGGGACCACCCCAGAGAAAACAGAAGACCCCTCCATACTAGGACACGCGGGTCCAGCATACCAGCAAGAAGAGGAAAGGATAACAGGAATGGCAAGAGATTCAAACCTCTTGGTAGAGCCGGGGTTGCGGCTCTGCAGAATGCCTCACATGCTGGAGGCCCCGAGTTTGCCCACCACATTGAAAAAAAAAAATCGGAAATGCGAGCCAAAAGGAATCCCACCTTAGACTTGAGCTGGTAAGTCAACAGGCTGGGCATGCTAGGGAGAGCGTGTCAACACCATAGGTGCGGGGTGTAGACCGAAGTGTAATTTTGCTTGTGTATGTGTGTGTGTGTGTGTGTGTGTGTGTGTGTGTGTGTGTCAGGTACAGTATGTTCTCCACAGCTGCTTATAGGGATGGGTCAAATAAAATGGGGGAGATTCAGGAAGGAGCTGTGCAGCAGATACCAGGTGGCCCCTACACCCACCTATCCATCCAATCTGCAGTTCAAGTCGGGAGGGGTGACTTCCTCAGTAGCGTGAGCATTCCCTGAAGAGAAAGCCACATCCAGAATATAGGCAAGGGGCAGAGAGGCCCCCAGTACTCCATGTTGGAGCCAGGCATGCTGGGACAGGCAAGCGGGGACAGGTGGGGAAGAATGGTGTTCTCTACTCACCCACATGCCCTGTCTGGGGTCAGGAGAAATGCCTTTATCATAATGGCTGAACCCCAGGCCACCTTGCCAAGTCTGGGGACCAAAAACTAGAGGGAATATCCCCAGAACTGCCCGGGACACAGAAACCTGCTTTCTCCTCTCATGTTCCCTGAACATACCCTTCCTCAAGAAACAACTTCAGGAACTGCAAGGCAGGCACTGACCCTCAAGTGTCTCCCAGGGAATGTCTTGGGGAGAGGGGATGCACATGATGGTACAAGGCAGCTTAAACAGGATTCCTGTCAGGCTTTTTAGGACAGAGGGCCTTTGGCATTTATTTGTGTATGTGGGGGCAAGGTTCATTCTACGGCATACATACGGAGGTCAGAGAACAACCTCTGAGAGTCAGTTCTCTCCCTCCACACACGGGCTCTGGGATTGAACCCAGGTCGTCTGTCAACCTATAATGGCAAAACACACACTGTGCCGCCTCCTACCCCTCATCCCCAGCATGAACCTGACACAGACAAGAGGCCAGCCCATGATTCACAAGAACAAGAACTCAAGGAGAGGAGTAGTATGCCAGCTATCCATGCAGGTAAGCATCCTCTGTACAGAACTCCCCTCTGACCACCCATCAAGATGGCTTCCCACCTGTCAATGGGAACTCAAGAGACAGACAAGGCTCAAAACAAATATACCATTTATTTTGGAAACGTGCTTTCCAGAGTTTACATTTGCTGCATTCTAAAATCAAAGGCTGTAAGTTTCTTTGCCAACCCTCAAGCTACCAAGTGTGAACACCCAAAGTTCTCTCAGGATCCCAGAGGCTGCAAGAGCAACTCTGCTTTATTGTTTTTGTTTTGTTTTTGAGACAGCATCTCACTCTGTAGCTCTGGCTGTCCTGGAACTCACTATGTAAACCAGGCTGGCCTTGAACTCACAAAGGTCTGTCTGCCTCTGCCTCCCAAATTCTGGGATTAAAGGTGTGCACCACTATGCCAGGCCAAAAGCAACTCTTGAACCCCAAAGGGCAAGAGTTTAGCATCAACTGGCCCAGAGTTCCCCTATGCAGAGCAAACTGCCCTTCCAGACTTGGCTGCTGAAGGTGCCTGGATGCCCTGGTAAAGCGCAACCCAGAGAAATACTAGCCAGGAGTGCCTGCCTCCTGGGGAGTTCTGCACTATCCTCCCCACACCCATGACCCTAGTGGTCACCAGCCCCAGCAGTCACACTAAAGTACTCTTGCAGCTTGAGCAAGGCCCGGAATCGATGAGAAATGGTGTTCTTCTCAGCCTTTGGCATCTCTGCATACCTAAGGGGAAAGAGAAGCAGCTTAGAAAACAGAGAATCCAGAAATCAGGAGGCTGGGCACCCCATTGCCACCCTGGAGCCCAAAGCCCAATGATTCTGTCTGCAGGGGAGGGGGCCCCTGTAGGTAAAAACCATACTGAGAGCCTGTGCACAGGCAAAGGGCAGTCAGGCCCCCAGTACTCCATGTCTGAGCCCAAGCAAATGACCTTCCACCCTGAGAGAGCCAGGAAAGCAGGCAATGGGCCACCTGGTCCTCAGCCTGTTAGACCAGACAGTTTGAAATTCCTCTGTAAGACAGAAACGCCCAGTCATGGGCTTGGAGAGAAGCTGAAATCGCTCTAGTGTGTCCGTAAGTTCTTAAGGGAAGTGTGGACAAGAATGAGGTAGGTGTCTGACAGAAGCAACGGAGTCTGACAGATCAAACAGCACTGTGGGCTGCAGAGCCAGGCAGCTGGCCAGGGGCCAATTTTGTCAGTGTGAGAACACTACTAGACAGGTGAGAGGTCACACCCTGCCTTTAGGCTTCAGAACTAGCTACTTGTGGCTAAGTTAATTACAACTGAATACAAATGGGGCTGGAGAGATGGCTCAGTCCTTTGAACCGACAGACTCTTCTGACCTCCGGCCAGTATAGTCATCTGGTGTACAGATATGCATACAGGCAAAACACCCCAACACAAAATAAATAAACAGAACAAAAATAAACTCAGCTCCTCTTCTAACTAAATTCCAAGTGCTCTGTGACTGCCCAAGCAGACAGCACATCAGAGGACACTCCTGACACCCAAGGACAGGCTGACCAGGGCTGCTTCAGGCCTGTGAGGTGCTGGGCAGGGGAGCTACAGTCTGGAAAGCCTGATCCAGCAATGACAATGTACAAATATTCATAAATAAAAGGGTGTTGTTAATGTGAAGTGCTAAGAACATATACTACTGTGTGGGTTTCTCATGTCTAACAGCAGCTACAAAAGTATGCATTTTCCCAGCCCAGATGGAGCTAGTGTCAGCCCACAAAACCACAAGGTTTATGCATCTTGATAGGCAGGGCCAGATGATGGGAGCCACCGGCCATAAGACGGCCAAGTGAACTAGGAGCAGAACCTAGGATATCTGTGTTGCCCTGCCATGGACTAGGCCACCTGGATTCCTTGTGTCCATCCCAGCGGAAATGGCTTCAGCTGGAACAAAGCTTGCCTTACCCATATCCGCATGACTGCACATGGGCAAGGTGCCCACCCAAGCCCACGCACCAGGGAAGAAGTTTGGGTTCCTTACGTTTGCTCATATCCATCAGGCTGAAAGCAGGGGTCCCAGCCAAAGTCCCGGCAGCCTCGTGGCTTCACGATCTGGCCCTGTAATATGGAGGGCAGGTGTGTAACAGGGAGGGCAGGTGTGTAACTGGAGATGTACTGGACCAGAATGAGTTTGTTTAGTTTCTGAATCTGACTAAACCTGAATTACTCAAAATATTTAATAGTACAAAGGACCCAGTTCCTATAAATTTCTGCTGGCACCTCAGTAAGTAAGGTTAGAGCAATAGCTGGGTAGGATGGGACAACCTGTAATGGGCACACTAAGGAGGCTGAGGCAGGAGGACTGCTCAGTTACCAGGCCAGTCAGGGCTACATAGCAAGATTCTGTCTTAAAAAAACTAGGGAGATGGTTCAGTTGGTGAGTCTCTTGTCTTATAATTATGAGGACCTGAGTTCAATTCCCAGAACCCACATTAAAACAAAAACCAACTTTAAATAAGTCAAGTAGAGTGGTGTAGCGCCTGTAACCTCAGGGGAAGGTAAACAACCTAGTCTATTTAGCAAGTCAGGCCAGTGGAGACTGTTTCAAAAAACAAGATGGGCCAGGCATGGTGGTGCACACCTTTAATCCCAGCACTTGGGAGGTAGAGGCAGACAGATCCTTGTGAGTTCGAGGCCAGCCTGTACCACAGAGTGAGTCAAAGACAGCCAGGGCTACACAGAGAAACCCTTTCTTGAGAAATCAAGCAAAGAACACAGGGCAGGCTTAGGAGGAGGAACTTTGCATTTGACTGGCCTACCGATACCACTGTGATGACCTTCTTTCTATAGTTCTGATAAAGTGTAACCTAACGGAAGAAAAGCTGGGCCAGTTTTGAAAATGTGACAGAAAAAATGCAGTCTGGAAAGGTGGCTCAGCAGGTAGGTAAGTGCTTGCTGCACTGACTATTTGATTTCACTCCCTAGATCCCAAGGTAGCTACGAGAGCCACTTCCTAAAAGGCAACCTCTGACCTCCACACATGCAACATGGCATGCATGCAATGCATGCAACACACACACACACACACACACACACACACACACACACACACACACAAATAATAATAATAAATAAAATTTTTAGAAAATTTGCTCCTGATAGGAAGGTAAGGGTCCTGAACTGTTCATGGTATTTCTTTTTTTTTTTTTGGTTTTTCGAGACAGGGTTTCTCTGTGTAGCTTTGCGCCTGTCCTGGAACTCACTTGGTAGACCAGGCTGGCCTCGAACTCACAGAGATCCGCCTGCCTCTGCCTCCCGAGTGCTGGGATTAAAGGTGTGCGCCACCACCGCCCGGCCGTGTTCATGGTATTTCTAACAATAGAGGGAAGAACTGAGGATGTGGCTAGGTGCTGCCGTGCTCCCCAGCATGCATAAGGCACTTGGGAGGTAGAGACTAGACGTTCAAGGTCATCCTCAGCTATAAGGTTGAGAATGGCCTGAGCGACTAGCTTAGCAGGGCATGGTGGCACATACCTTTAACCCCAACATTTAGGAGGCAGGTGCAGGCGGATCTCTGTGAATTCAAGGCCAGCCTGGTCTACATAGCAAGTTCCAGGCCAGCCAGGGCTACATAGTGAGTCTGCTGAAAAGAGGGGGGAAGGGCACACAATACAAACGTGAAAATGTCACAAAGATGACAAGCAGTGTCATGAAATGCCACGTTATCAAGTGCCAAGTCTGCTCTGGATTAGCGATGAAGCTCAAGGGGAGAGCTAGGTTAGCAGGAGGCCCGGGCAGTACACCACCACTACACTCCAGACAAAGCCAGACACACTAACGCAGGTGTAATCCCAGCTCCCAGGCCGAGGCAGAGTACTCCAAGTTCAAAGCCATTCTGGGCTACATGGTGAGTTTGTGACCAGCACAGGCAACAGCAAGACCCTGTTTCAAGACAAAAACCAACAAAAAAGGAGGAGCTGGGAATAGAGGCCAGGGATAGAGTGCCTGCCTAGCGTGTAGAGGACCTGGCTTCACATCCTAGCACCTGGTATGTGAGGGAGAAGAAGGCACAGGACAGACAGTGACAAGGGCGGTTATAAATAATGGAGATTAAGCACAGAAATAAATGCCAAGTTATACAGATTTACATAATTTCCAAAGGGAAATTATGCTTTTGCTAGAGGGGAGCTATGTGACCAAAGCCAACGACTGAAGCACTCGAAGCCTCACGACAGCTGTCCACACTCTCAGCCTGAGGTCCCAGCAAACCCAGACTCCTCCTCCTACAATGGATGTCTTAAGGCAAACGGCTACTACAAGAACAATGTTGTTCCCGTGCCACTTGACAGTGTGTAACAAGCACACCAAAGACAACGAGCCCACCAGGAGAACAGAACAAGGATGGAGAAACGAGACCACCTCAAGGAGACCGGGAGCTGGTCAGCAGGAAAGAGCACGGGCCGCCACAGCTGGACCAGAGAGGGAGGGACGGCAGTACCAGCCGGTCTAAGGCAGTTACTACTTAGTCACTGCAGGAAGTGGCCAACTGGAGACTTCTGGGAAAGCCACAGGCAGCACAACTCACTGCAAACAATCTAACTGGGCTGTGAAACACACCAGTCCCTACCACTCACTACATGTGTAACCACCACGCCCCTGCTTTAGGTTGGCTTTTTGTGTGACTGGTCCAGGACAGTCAGGGCTACATAGAGAAACCCTGTCTCAAAAACCAAAAAAACAAAAAACAAAAAACCACTGGCTGCTCTTGCCGAGAACCCGGGTTCAATTTCCAGCACACACATGGCAGTTCCAAGGGCGAAAGAGCTGAAAACAGGCTCTTGACTCATCCGCACTCCTGGGTCACAGCAGTATTATTCACAAGATCCTGAAGGTTGTCAACAGAAAAACTAATGAAGAAAATGTAGAACAGGGGAGGACACATGTACTCCCAGCTCTTGGCAAGTGGAGGCAAGGGATCAGAACCTCAAAGATATCCTCAACTACACAGTAAGTTAGAGGCCAGCCTGGGGATACACAAGACCCTGACTCAAAACCAAAATAAAAAACAAGAAAGAAAAAGATAATATAGTATATAAAACAAAATGTTCAGCCTTTAAAACTCTCAGAGCTCTGCTGTGCTATAACACAGGCAAACCTTGAGAACGTCTTGCTAAGTGAACTAAACCAGTCACACAAAAAGCCAACCTGAGAATCCTGGTACTCAGGAGGCTGAGGCAGGCCAGCCAGGGCCACACAGTGAGACCCAATCTCAAAAATAAACAAAAACAAAAAAACTAAGGGGGGGCAGACAGTGGTGCACACCTCTAATTCCAGCACTCGGGAGGCAGAGGCAGGCGAAACTCTGTGAGTTCAAGGCCAGCCTGGTCTACAGAAAGTTCCAGGACAGTCAGGGCTACATAGAGAAACCCTGTCTCAAAAACAAACAAACAAAAAAAACAAAAAACCAAAAAACCACTGGCTGCTCTTGCCGAGAACCTGGGTTCAATTTCCAGCACACTCATGGCAGTTCCAAGGGATCCAATGCTGTTCCTGGCTTTGATGGGCACCATGTTACATGTGAACAAATATACAGGCAGACAAGATATCCATACACATAAAATAAAAAGTAAACTTAAAAATAGTAACAGTAAAGTAGTCCAACTCTTAGAAGCGTGAAATAAAATGGTAGCATCTGAGTGAAGAAGGGGCTTGTTAAAATGGGTCGTTTCAGACTTAAAAGACAAAAATCTTCTGTAGTCCTTGTAAACGCAAATACACTTAACAGTGCACTGAATGACGTTAAGATGCATTTGTGGGACTGGAGAGATGACTCAGTGGTTGAGAGCACTTGCTGCTCTTCCAGAGACCAGAGCTCAGTTCCCAGCACCCACATCTGATAGCTCACATCATCTGCAACTCCAGCTCCAGGGGATCTGATGCCTCCAGCCTCCTTGGGCACCTGCACTCATGTGCACATACCCACATGCAGACATGCACACCAACACACAATTAAAAAAAAAAAAGAAAAGAAAAAAGATGGCTTTATGTTGTGTCTGTGTTTTGTTTTTGTTTTACTATTATCCAAAATAGTTAACTAAACAAAACAACACAAAGCATCCATATACAGTCGAACTGGGGAGCCGGGTTTTATCTCGGCTGGAGGGACAGTGTATGTTAGAAGGCAGACTGTCCTGATCAGCTTTAGGGGTGGTCTGGTGGACACCTCAGGTCTGACAGGCAACTTCAGGAGGTGCTGAAGGGCCACTGGCAGAGAAATGAAGAACTGAAATTCGGTGTTGGAGAAGTAGCTCCATGGTAGAACACTTGCACAGCACGTAAATGCTCTGACTTCTACCCCATCACCACAAAACAAACATTACAATTTTGTGTGAACAAGAAAATTCAGAAAGGCTGGAAGACAACCACGAGAAGCTGTAGGCCAGGTGTGGTGGCATACGACTACTTGGGAGGCAGAGGTGGGTCTCTGTGAGTTTTCAGGCTAGCCTGATCTACATAGTGAGTTCCAGGATATTGATAGTTACATAATAGAGACCTGGTCTCAAAGAAACACAAAAAACAAAACAACAAGGGGTGGGGGCCCACTGCAGAGTGGGTATGCTGACACAGGATGACAAGGCCCACTTGGAGATAGAGGCAGCAGGATCTGAAGTTCAAGGTCCATCCTGGCCACACAGCAAGTTCAAGGCCAACCTGGGATAAATGAGAGACTCTCTCAAAAACCTGAGTGGGGAGGAGACTCTGTCCTGGCAGAGGAACAAGGCCATCTCAGCAAGCTGGCCTGCAGCTCTGGCTTTGAGGACAGCAGTTCCCTTTAGTTTGTGTACCTGCATCTTACCAGGACCTACTCTGGCAAGATCCGAGTGTGTAAGGCTAGGGTCACATAGGTTTGGGGACTGGCATTTTCCTAATTGCGGTATCTCCCAGCAAGCAGAGTGCCCCAAAGCCCCCGCTACCTCTACCATCTTCTTTCATTCCCGCAGCATATCGCAGCCATTTATTTAAGCCACAGAGTCCTCTGGTGACCTGCAGAATTGTTCAGGTGGGTACGTACCGAGGTCTGGCCCCTGAACAGGAGGACTGGCTGGCTTGGGTCCCCGGTGCTGAGAGCAAATGTGCACAGTGCGTAGGCTGATTTGTCCTCAAAGCCAGCCAGGAGCTGGTGGAGACCTGCAGGCAGATTTAGTGAGGGTTCAGTGAATATACCTGTCCAGTCCCCACCCTACTCCAGAAGCCCAAGGGTGTGGAAGGATTCTCCAGACTGGATTATGTTGGAGTGGGAGGCTACAAGGGCTGCATTCTAGTCCTCAAGAGGGACCTGAAGCCTCTCTTTGGGTTCTGACACAAACTAAAGCAAGGTTCTTTGTTGAGATCAAAGTGTCATGTAGTACAGCTTGGCCTAGACCTCACTTTGTAACCCAGGCTATACTGGAACATAAGCTCCTTCTGCCTCCACCCAGTGAATGCTGGGATTGCAGATATGTACCACCACACTTGGTTTATGTGGCCCTAGGGACTGAATCCAGAACTTTATGTATGTCAGGCAAGTATTCTGCCAACTGCGATACATTCCCAGGATCTCAGGTAGTCCAGGGTAGCCTTTGACTGACTGACTATACAGCTGAGGATGAACTTCTGATCCTTCTGCTTACAGCTCTCAGGATTACAGGCCTAGACTACCATTCAGGCTCTGTTTTGTTTTTAAAACAGGATCCTGCTTTGTAGGCCAGGCTGGACTCCACAGCCTCCCTAGTGCTGGGATCATCGGCATGTGCCTACATACTTTGCCGACACAAGATTGCTCCAAAAAGTAAAATGGCTTTTGTTTTTAAGGATCTATTTATTTTTACATATATTGTTTTGGCCACATGTATGTGCACTAGTGCCCACGGAGGCCAGAAGATGCCAGATCCTCTAGAACAATAGTTATGGACAGCTGTAAGCAGCCTTGTAGGTGCTGAGAACCAAACTTGGGACCTCTGAAAGGGCAACAAGCACACTTAACTGCTGAGCCATCTCTCCAGCCCATTTGGTTTTTTTGAGACAGGGTCTTGTGTGTGTGTGGCCCAGGCTGGTCTTGAACTCGGGATCCTCCTGCCTCAGCCTCCTAAGTGCTGAGATTACAGGAATGCACTACTGTGCCTGGTTTCAGGTGCTTTTTTTTTTTTTTTTTTTTAAATAACGAAAGAGGTCCAGGCGGTGGTGGCACACACCTTTACCCCCAGCACTTGGGAGGCAGAGGCAGACGGATCTCTGTGATTTTAAGGCCAGCCTGATCTACAGATCGAGTTCTAGGATAGCCAAGGCTCCACAGAGAAACACTGTCTTGAAGAACAAAAAAAAAAAAAAAAACAAATAAAACCCCAAAACCTAAAGAGGGAACATTCTGGCACACACTCCCAAGTGAAAAGATAGATTCTTGGACCTAGAAGAAGTAGCTCCCTCCCTGAAGACCAGGCTAGGCAATGGCTGAAGCAAAGAACTACAATCATTAACATCAAACCCCTTGACAACCAGAATCAACTAACCCCTTGCTCCCTCAGATTCAAAGCTTTCATCACCGGTCCCCAGCTCTCCACCACAGTGCCTTCTGGACCACAGGGAAAGCTGTTACAAGTGCGCCAATGGAGATGAAAGTGGAGGCCGACGGCCTAGGGCAGCCATGGCTAAGTGGGGACCCCTCCCAGGCTCAATTCCAAAAGACCCATGGGAAGAAACAACAGGGACACATACCTTCAGGCTTTAGCTTCTCTAGGAACCATTTTCTGCAAAAGAAGGAAAGGAGAGTCAGCACCAAGAGCAAGAGCAGACTTACCTTCCTATCACCTGCTCTGGCCTACACCCATAGGGATCAGAGCTCCCAAATGCCAGAGAAATGAAAAAGAAGGTCTCAAGTCAAAATTAAGACAACAACCCAAAGGCTGGGACTATAGCTCAGCAGCAGAGAAACAGAGAAGGGGGGGAGAGCAAGGGGAGGCAGAAGGAAAGGGAAGAGAAAGAGAAACAGGAGTCTAACAGGAGGAAATGGAGCTAAACAGGCAGCAAACACAAGGCTCAGTATGCAAAGGAAGGCAAGCATCTCAGTGTGGACGAGGCAAACACCGAGGCTGTAGCAGGAAGGCTACCCCTTCTTATGTAGCCAAGGATGACCCACAACTTTCAATCCTTTTGTCTCTCATCTTGCAAGAGCTGGAATTGTAAGCATGCACTACCATGCCTGCTCACCTGGTGTACAAAGGGCTAGGGGTTGAACTCGGGGCTTTATTACACAATAAAGGCAAACACTAACAAGTGCACTACATCCTCACCCACCTGTTGTGCTTTTACTAGGATTATTTTACGTGTATCAGTGTTTTGCCCACATATAAGTATATGCACCACATGTGTGCCTGGTGCCTGCAGAGGGCAGAAGAGGAGGTCAGGCTACTTGGAAAGGTAGCTTCAGAAGGTTGTGAGATGCCATGTGGGTGATGGAAATTGAACCCAGGTACTCTTCAAGAGCAGCCAGTGCTCTTAACAGCTAAGCCATCTCTCTAGCCCCTCTTATTTAAGGTTTATTTATGTGTATGTGCACACATATCTATGTGAATGTATGTACACAATGTATGTACAGGTACCTCTTGGATCCCTTGGAGCTATAGTTATAGGAGTTTGTAAGTTGAATGTGGATGCTGCTATGTAAATTCCAGTCCTCATGACTGAGCAACAAGCACTCTTAGGGTTGAGTCCTTTCTCCAGCCCCCTAAATTGTTTGAGACAGGGTCTCACTGTATAGCTCCAGCTGGCTTGGAACTCACTAAGTGAACCAGGCTGGCCTCAAACTCATAGAGAGCTGCCTGTCTCTGCCTCCTAGGTGCTGGGATTAAAGACCTATGCCTCTATGCCCAGTTCTTTCTTTTCTTGTTCTTAAGATTTGTTATTTTTAATCATGTGTATGTGCGTGTGTGGTGTGTGTATGTGAATGCAGGTACCCACAAAGGCAAGAGGCATCAGTGTCTATGAAGCTGAAGTTACAGGCAGTTGTAGGCTGCCTGATTTAGGTGCTGAGAATCAAACCTGGGTCAGTGGAAAAGCAGCAAGCACTCTTAACTACTGAGCCATTTCTTCAGTCCTACCTTTGATAGTCATAATCCTTCCTTGGTATTGATGCCAAGATAGTGAATGACCCATAACGTCACATAACTAATCATTTTACTATTAGTTTTGTGGATGGGGCCCTGCAGGGGT
>CABHPP010103041.1:5347-21527 GCA_902168425.1 Peromyscus attwateri | reverse complement strand
TTTTTTTTTTTTTTTTTTTTGGTTTTTCGAGACAGGGTTTCTCTGTGTAGCTTTTGTGTCTTGCCTGGATCTCACTCTGTAGACCAGGCTGGCCTCGAACTCACAGAGATCTGTCTGGCTCTGCCTCCCGAGTGCTGGGATTAAAGGCGTGCGCCACCACCGCCTGGCTAAGGGCGTTGTACTCTTAAAATTGCTTCCTGTTGATTTGGGCGAAGGTATCTTTATCCTGAAAAGAAAAATTTTGGGTTAAACGTCAAATTCTAGGAAACGTAGCTATACCCTTTGTTGTCCAGTTTGAGCATAATGCCAAAGTTCAGGGTTTATCTCAAGTCCCTATTCAAGTAGTCTTTGAGACTGGATCATCTCAGCTAGCCCTCTCAAAATTGCTCTGAGCACTTTGTAGTCCAAAGCTGATCTGTAGATGATGTTTGTCAGCTTAGTGATGTTATTATTGTCCATGTGGAATTATTGTTGTTGTGGGGTCCCATCTTCTTCCTGGAGACTTCAGTTGATGTTAGGCCTGGCCGTGATTTCCTGCAGAAAACTGATAAGAGACTCAAACACAAAGACATGTGTAGGCAGCTAATTGAAGCCTTTTTTCTAGAATTAGTTAGTACTCTATATGAGCATTAATACCTTAACAAAGTTTAAAATGTATATATGTATATATATATATATATATAATATTGTAAATTTTGATATAAAATTCATACTTTAAGAAAAGTTTAAAGAATCAGAATAGAATCAAAGAATTGAGATTAGTAGTAATAGAATGGTCCCTTAATTAATTTGGTTTTCCTCCTGTCCCGTATCAGAAGATAGCTCTTTCTTCTGGCATGATACAGGGAGTTTGCATTTTCCTTTTAACAACATGCTTGAGTTTAAAGGAGAGAGCCATTCTCCAACTCCAAAGTCAGTTTAAATTTTAATTGAACTGGGACTACAAGAAGACCAATAGTGTTAAATTTCTTTAAAGAAGAGCAGAGACAAACATTTAGGAAGACTTACAAAATTTTGTAGATGATATACCAATAGGCCATTTTACTCTTTTTCCTGGGACAGATGATTTGTCATTTTTCTTCAGTTGTCTCATTTGTCCAGTGTTCTTCAGATTCCTTAGCCTTCATTCTCCTAAAAGACAAAAACAAAAACCTTTCCCCAAGACTGATTTTGGGGAGCTTCCTTTTCGGCAAGTTATTATCTGATTAAATGAAAAGGCATGTGTTACTGGTATAAGTTAGTTTTAATTGGATAGTCATGCTGGTTGATGAACTATCACCTCCTCTAATTAGGAGGTCTCTCTTGTTCAAATCGAACCTTTTTCAATTTTGTTGGTATCCATAGCTTATCTTCTCCTGTAGAAACAAAAGCAAAACCTCATCCCCACTGTAACACATATCCTGGTTTTTATTCTGAGGTCAGCACATCCTTAAAGTATATAGGCTGATTTAATTCTGTAGTTTTTTTTTTTCTATTATCCAATGTCTCTCTGCAGCTGTTGTTCCTTTCTCATTAGCATTGAGAAAATTCAAAGTTAATAGAGCATTATGCAGTCTATTTCTGGGGGTTTTTGTTACCCCTTTCTGTTTATTTAGCATATCCTTAAGAGTTCTGTTTGATCTTTCTATAACTGCTTGGCCTGTAGGATTATGTGGTATACCTGTAATATGCTTTATATTGTAATAAGCAAAAAACTGTTTCATTTTAACAGAGACATATGATGGAGCATTGTCAGTTTTGATTTGTGCAGGTATACCCATGATGGCCATAACTTCTAGCAAATGAGTGATTACAGAATCAGCTTTTTCAGAACTCAAAGCAGTTGCCCATTGAAATCCTGAATAAGTATTAATGGTATGGTGTACATATTTCAATTTTCCAAATTCCACAAAGTGAATCACATCCATCTGCCAAATTTCATTCCTCTGAGTACCCTTTGGGTTACATCCTGCTGGTAATGGCATCTGATTGTAAAAGGAACAAGTAGGACATTTCTTTACTATTTCTTTGGCTTGTTGCCAGGTTATGAAAAATAGTTTTTTAAACCTTTACTATTGACATGATTTTTTTTAATGAAATTCTGAGGCCTCCAGCACATTTCCTATCAACAATTTATCAATCTCATCATTACCTTGTACTAGAGGGCCTGGCAGACCAGTATGGGATCGAATGTGAGTTATATATAAAGGATATTGGGAATTTAGCTCAGTGGCTCAGTGATAGAGCGCTTGCCTAGCAAGTGCAAGGCCCTGGGTTCGGTCCTCAGCTCTGGAAAAAAAATAGGGTAAGAAAGAGTATTTAGCTCTTAGCTATTGCTCTGACCTCTTAGGCTTTTAACTCTGCAATTGGCTCTGTGTGTCTTATTTAATAAGACGGTTACATCTACAAACTGATACCTGACGATTAACTGTACTGTGTCATTGTCATGAAGATTCATTCCTTGATTCATTCCTAGGCCCTCTGCATGGGGAGACAATTGTGTAGCTTGATTTGCTTGGGGGGGCCGCTGGCAGGAGGATCAGAACCTATCTCTGGTGCATGGTATTTTGGAGCCCACTACCTGTGATGGGACACTTTGTGCAGCCTTGAGGCAGGGGGAAGGGCTTGGACTTGACTCTACTGGATGTGCCTCCCCATGGGAGGCCTTGCCTTCTTTTTTGGGGGGGGGGATGAAAGGGTGGGAGGAGGGAGAGGGGGATCTTTGATTGGTGTGTAAAATGAATGAGAAAAATTTCTTAATGAAGACACCATGGGAATAGGAAAAAGCAGAGTGCTAGGGAGGTCCCCAGGAATCCACAAAGATGACTTCACCATAGACTATTGTCAATGGTCGAGAGGGTGCCTCAGCTAACCTACTCTGGTGATCAGATGACTGAACACCCTAACTGTCATGATAGAATCCCCATCCAGTGACTGATGGAAGCAGATGCAGAGATCCAAGGCCACGGCCAGGTCACAGGCAGAGCCCCAGGATTCCAATCAATGAGAGAGAGGAGGGATTCTATGAGCAAGAGATATCAAGACTGTGATTAGAAAAAGTACAGAGACAACTAGCCAAATGAGTGGAAACACATGAACTGTGGACCAATAGTTGTAGAGCCCCCATGGTACTGGACTAGCCCTCTGGATAAGCTAGACAGTTGTTTAGCTTGAACTGTTTAGGGGTCCCCCAGGCAGTGGGAACGGGACCTGTTCCTAGTACATGAGCCGGCTTTTTGGAACCTAGTGCCTATGGTGAGACGCTTTGCACAGCCTTGGTGCAGGGAGGAGGGGCTTGGATCTGCCACAACTGAATGCACCAGGCTCTGCTGACTCCCCATAGGAGACCTTGCCTTGGTGGAGGGGGAATTGGGAGTGGGTTGGGAGGAAAGGCTGGGGGTGGGAGGAGAGATGACAGGGAATCTGTGGTTGATATGTAAAATTAATAGAAAATCTCTTAAAAAAAGAACAAATTGATCAAAAAATATAAAAAAAACCACAAAAACAAAAATAAAATAAAATAATATTTCCTTCACAAGTAAAGAAAATTCATTCCTTGTTGGGGATGTCTTTTTATATGCTGTGAATGTGTTGCTCTTATTGATTGATTGATTGATAAATAAAACACTGATCGGCTTGTAGCCAGGTAGGAAGTATAGTATAGGCAGGACAAGAGAGAGGAGAAGGCCGGAAGTGGAAGGCTGAGGCAGGAGATATTGCCAGCCCTAGCTGCCATGAGAAATAAGATGTAAAGTACCAGTAAGCCACAAGCCACGTGGCTACTTATAGATTAATAGAAATGGGTTAATTTCAGATATAAGAACTGGATAGCAAGAAGCCTGAGTCATTAGGCCAAACAGTTTAAATAATATAAGCATTTGTGTGTTTATTTAGGTCTGAGTGGCTGCAGGCCTGGGCAGGACTGGAAATAACTCCAGCAACAATTCTTTGCAATGTTCATTCAATGGTTTTTCATGAATGTTAGTGGCTTTGCTCCACTATCACTATATTATTGATAATAGTGTCCTGGAACTAATATCCCTTAAGCTCCACTTACCCAAACTTTTTCTTCTTAGATTTCTTGCAACCACTGACCATTTTCTGTATAGTTTTGACTTTCCCAGAATTCTGCTTTCTCGATTTTGTAGAGTACATGTCCTTTTGAGACTAGCTTCTCTGATGTATCAACATACTTTTGAGAGCTAAGGTTTTTCTCTGGTTTGTTATTTTATTTATGTCCATTACTGAGTAATGTTCTACTACATGTAGGTATCACAGGTTGTTCACACACTCCAACCATCAATGGATATGTTAGATGCTGGATTGGTGGCTTATGTATGTAATACTTGAACACAGGAGAATGAGACAAAAAATTGCTATGAGTTCAATTTTATCCTAGACTATTATGAGTTAAAAGTCAACCTCAGCCTCAAAATGAGATTTTTTGAGTCAAAGCAAAGTAAAGTAAAATAAACCTAAGAAAAGGTAAAATTCCTTCCTTCCATGTTTTAGAATTTTTAATAAAATACTGTTATAATATTTATCTTAAGACAAGTATTTTACAAGTATTTGTGTATTTATATGTAGGATGGATTGTAGAGTTTAGTTTTATTCAAAATACTTGGATAGTTTTTCTAACTTTTCTTGTTGATCATAATTCTGACCATTAATGGAAAAGAAATCAAATAAAAGTTCTACATTCTTATCTTCTGTTATTCTGTTATTGAATTTTTTCTCTTTCATTCATTTGGTATTCACCTGTTCATCCATTCACATTTAGCCCACCATTAATCATTTTCTATTCTCTATTACCATTTCCAATGTAATACCATGACCTATTTGTAAATCCTTGCTTTCTTGGGCAGTACAGTCAACTTCTAAGTCAGTTTTTATGGAAAGGTTCTCCTTTGGTATCTTATCAACTTACATCTTCTCCAGTATGACATCATTATACATGCTCTTTCTTATTACTCATAAACCACTTAGGGGAAGATACATATATAACATGATCTTAGCTATTGCTAACACGAATAGGAAAATAAACCCTTATTTGTACCCTTCACTGAATTTTTCTTCAAATTTATGTGTAATAATCAAATGCATCATATTAAATCCCCTAACACAGCCTTTGATAATAGTTGTCTTATTGTCCACTATTGTCCTATTACTGACAAGTCAGTAGCATATTGCCACTGTGATTATGAGGTAAATACTTTTACTCCTCTACATCTCTTATGTGATCACTTATATGACCGAAAGATACTATCACTCAGATATTTGTTTGTATCCTTGCTCTGTTAATACACTTGTTTCTATACTAAAATTCTATGTTATATTTATTCTTTGATCCAAATTAATTAATAATTTCTTGTTTCCTTCAAGATAAAAATCACAATGCAATATATTTTACACAGATTTCTTGTCATTCTATTTGTCAGTTTACCATGCTCTAAATACTGGCAAAAAGGACACTTTTTCAACTATCGAGATCTATAGACTCAACTGTGCCTGCCAGGTAGAAAATACTCCCAATTGTTTTGCATTGAAGGAGTGAAGTAAATTATATAATGACCAAAAGACCTAATAGAGTTGATTTAGTAAATGTCACCAAATAACTTCAGCTTCAAAGTCAGTTAGATTACTATATTTTTCACTGATGAAAGAAAATAAAGAAAAATGCATGCAATTAGAAAAAAAATACTTGAAAGTTTTTGACCTTTTCTGATTTGAAAGGGCAAAGATGATATGTCCTTCCATTTCATGCTACCTGTGAAAGTGAAATTATTTCTTTTGTGGACAGAAAAAAATGTGAGTAGTTTCTCTTAAAAGTAGGAAAAAAAATCAATAGATTGTTTTGTAAAATGATATGTGTCAAGGAATTCTAAAAGTAAACTGTTAAAGTGAAATTTTAACATTCTTTTAAATGCACTAAATATGAAAAAATATGAACAATGCAGTAAAATAATTTTAATTAAGCATTTTAAAATTAAAGCATTTTTTTTAAAAAAAAGGAGAATGTTATTTTAAATGTCCAAAGTTACATTTTTGGCTTCAAATACATATAAATTAGTATTTATTAAATAGTCATATAAATCATGATTTTATGTTTAGCTTAAATATAATTAAGTTTAGCTTTGTTTATAGTTTTGTATTAACTTACACTACAACATTTTTAAATGTTATTTAGACCAGAATAGCATCAAGAAAAATGACAAATTAAATTATTTCTAGTTTTGTTCAGAAATTTCATTGCTATTACACTAGGTTTCTAATTAATGTTTTTGTCTTGTGCTTTTTATAGTAATACACTATGATGAGTCAATTATTAATGTGCAAATAGAAATATCACATTGTCTTTTTAGAAGAAAAAAATGTACATAACAGGAAACAAAATGCATTTTTAAATGTTATGTCTTCAGTGATAAATGATACTTTCTCTACCAAAAAAAAATCTGTTTCTTACCTAGTTAACATAAGAAGACACTTTTCCAGTGTAGTGATTTGAAAAACACAGAAACAAAAAGAATACTTCAGTGTGGGAGAGATGGCACAGCTGTTAAGAATACTAGCTGCTTTTGCAGTGGACTATATCAGTTCCCAACCCCCGCATGGCATCTCACAACCACCTGTAACTACATTCCCAAGGGATCAGCCTCCATGAGATACCACACATTCAGGTGGTATACATATATACATGCAGGGAAAACACTCATGCTCATAAATTAGAATAAATAAAATATAAAACATTTAATAAAACATATTACTTTGGCTTAAAGTTGTATTTCCCAAAAGTATTCTTCAGTGGCTTTTGAAAACATTTTATAGTTAACTGAAATTTGAATACTCTAATGACATTGAGCAGCTGACCAATTCTATAAAATTTATTTCAATTAGAAGACTAATGCAATTACTGTCATCTGCCTAGCTTTAATAGAGTATATTTGTAGGTATATAAGAAAGTATCCCACAGACATTATATCCTCTTAAGTGCTAGATATAAATTTCAATTATTTGTTTTAGAAGTTGGTGTACAGTTTCTCTACAGCTATGGTTCTCAACCTTCCTAATTCTGTGACCCTTTAATACTGTTCCTCAAGCTATGGTAACACCCAATCATAAATTATTTTTGTTGCTATGTCATGACTGTAATTTTGCTACTCTTATGAATCGTAATGTAAATATCTGTGTTTTCTGATGGTTTAGGGTGACTCCTGTGAAGGACTCCTTAGATCCTTCCTCCCAAAGGGGTTGCAACTCACAGGTTGAGAACAGCTGCTCTAAATGTTGAAATAGTAAATGCTTTAGACTTATGGAGTCATTTTATCTCTGTTCCAGCCACTACTGTTGGAGAGAATGGAAGAAGATATATACATATATATATATATATATATATATATGTATCCATAACTAATATTATAATAATATATATAATATATAATAACATACTATGTATAATATATTATAAAATACACAATAATAACCATAATATAGGTAATAATGTTAATACACAATAGTATTATTATATAGTATATTAATATAATATATAACTAATAATATATAAATATAAATATTTATAACTAATGCGAGCTTCTGTTTTAAGTAAAATTTTACTCATAATAAAGAACTGAGTTAATTTTGATGGCCCTTCGCTCACAATTCTAAACATTTCCTGTTGGCAGAGTATTTGAATAATTTCTAGTTGAGAATTATTATTTACAAAGAGAACAAAATTTAGTGTAATAGAAACCTCGGACTATAAACACCATGAAGATATGAACTCTGTAGTTACTGTTGTCCATTCTGTCTTCAATACTCAACACTGAAGCCAACTCTCCTGACATATCCATTGAATAAGTAAGTACATTGAAAATACATAAACACACCACAGCATGCAGAGCTGTGCTGAAGATCCTCTGTGTTTTAAATTATGTCTCCTTTATTATTTTATTTGAAAAGAACATTTTCTTGGTTATATAGCTCACTGCTAAGTAAGTGCCCATAGTGAGTGATATACAGAGAGTAGAAGGCAGAAAGAGAAAGGAACATGAATTTATGTTTCCCATGCTTGATCATTAATGCAGCAATTTTCTTTAACCCGAGTGAGTGGTGTTCTGTTCACAAGTTGAAATAATTTAAAGGGAATAAAATTTAATTAATAACTGAAAGAAGTATAGGTGTTTGGGTGAGTAACAATATGAGCAGTAAGGAAGTTTAGAAGAGAGGGAACTCAAGATCCTGAGTAAAACACAAAGATGTGAAATAAATGGCAATTATTTACTATAAAAGGTGGAATGTGGTTGATGGCAATAATTTAAAATATGTAATGGACTGTGGTGGGTGATGGCACTTTGAAGGACATGGTCAAATGTGGTTGAATTAAATTGGTTTGGGAGAGTATAGAGAGCATAGGGAGCCAGAGGGTCAGCATGAAAGATGCCAGAGAACCAGTCTCTGATCTAGCTTTGCAGAGCGAACCACTTGGGTTGTTCTTAAAGTCATAGAAGCTTCAGTATGCTATGAGCAACTGATATTTAGTGATCAACTATATAAACATAAATGAATATGCTCAAAAATTGACAGAGGGTTCAGAAAGTTAGCATAAAATATTAATGAGAAAATTGATTTAAATTTCAGGGTAATATTTTTTTTCAATTTTAGATAAGACCCAAATAAAGAATTTGCTAGAATCATTATAGAAATATTAGATAATAGAAAAGAAGAGAAACGGAGATTGCTGTAACTTTGGGCTTAATCCTGTGTCTTGGAGGAAAGGTTGAAGTAGGGAAGTTATTTTGGCTAGTCTTATGTCAACTTGACATATTCTAGAGTTATTTGAAAGAAGGGAACCTCAATTGAGAAAATACCATCATAAAATCCACAAAATCAGTGATTGATGAGGGTGAGCTCAGTCCATTGTGGGTGGGGCACCTCCTGGGCTGATGGTCCTGGGTTCTATAAGAAAGCAGACTGAGCAAGCCATGGGGAACAAGCCAGTAAGCAGAACTGCTGCATGGCCTCTGCATCAGTTCCTGATTCCAGGTTCCTGCCCTGCTTGCATTCCTGTCCTGACTTCTTTTGGAGATGAAGAGTGTAGTTGGTAGCTGTTCCAGCTTTGACCTTGAAGCACCGTCCCAGCGAAGCAGCTGGTAACTGCCATGCCTACCTAGGACCTGCCCCTGGGGCATGGCTGGGACAGGAGCCCTTAAGACCTAGATCCGGATGTGCTGGCCCTCTTGGTTCCTGATATTCCTATATGCTGTATGGCAGACAGAGTCAGGATTCTCCAGAGAACCCCACTGGACTTCACCTCACCTCTCCCAGACCCTGTAATCAACCCCTTTACTGGCTGTAAGTTACCCAAAAATAAACCTCCTTTTAACTATGTGGAATTGCCTTGTTAAATCCCCACATTATTTCAGCAATATGGAAGTGTAAGTTGATTAAACCATCCTAAGTTGCTTTCTCCCTGGTGTTTCATCAGAGCAATAATGACTCAAAGACAAAATTATGCAATTGTGTTTTGTAAAGTTAATTTAGAAAATGGAAGATAAATTGAAGTTAGGCATCTTCTATTCTCCCTGAATAAGTTTTTGTAATGCTGTAGAATATTAATTTAAGATGTACTACATTTGTTTATGCTATGGAACATTTATTTAATGATGCAAGAAGCTGCATTATTTTATGTTGCATTTGTTTAACCCTGTAAAGCTGTGTGGACTTGCCTGTCTAAAACACCTGATTGGTCTAATAAAGGTCTGGATGACAAATAGTAAGGCAGGAGAAAGGATAAGCAGGGCTGGCAGGCAGTGAGAATAAGTAGGAGGAGAAATCTGAGAGGAAAAGAATGATGAGCAAGAGAAGAAGCAGGATGACATTGGGGGCCAGCCACCAGCCACACAGCCAGACACAGAGTAAGAAATAAAGAAAAGATATACAGAAACAGAAAATGGGAAAAGCCCATGGTTGAAAGATAGACAGGTTAATTTAAGAAAAGCTGGCTAGAAACAAGCCTTTCTAAAGCCAGACATTTATAAGTTAAGAATTAGACTCCATGTGTATGTATTTGGGAGCTGGGTGGCGGGACACCAGAAGAATAAAGAGTAAAAAGAACAAGGACAGTCATCTGCTGCTGAGTGGTGATTGGGCTTTCCTCCCACATGAACACAATGGAATGTCAAGGAGAACATTATGAACATAGAATAAAGCAGTGTTTGCAAGAATGTGCAAGGTGAATTGGGAAGAAAAAGAGTAAGCTACACATAATTAGGCTTTAGATTCAATGATACTTTGAGTTAGATAATACTTTCCCTAAGATTCAAAGTTCAAGAGGATAAAGTAAAAATGTGTGTTTCCTACTAAGCAATATGTCTATTGTATGAAGGTCAGTTATTTATTTTGTTCATGTTTTCTAAATCCTTGCTAATTAACTGGAACTTAAATTGCAAAGAAGGTATTCTAAATTTTCTAACAGTAGTTGCGGATTGTTGTATTCTTGTTTGAAATTCTGACAATAATGATTTTATTTATTTTAAGTCGGTTTCAGGCCACTTATGCATTTAAAATCTGTATCAGTTAACAAACACTTACCCGATAACAACATTCTGAAAGTCACTCTTCCCTAGTTAAGCATCACTGTTCTATTTACTGTTCTTGGGGATTCTGCTTTTGTCTTTCACACTCTGTGAAATCTCTGTTTTCCTTTTTAAATACTTTGTGCCATGTATGATTTTCTTAATGTATCTTTTGTAAATGTCAACTTAGTGAAGAAATCTCTTCAAGAACATTACAAAAAAATACTGTTTCACCACATCAATGTCCATTCTTCTTTCATATTTTACTTTCCTTTCCAGCTGTGATCAATGAATTATTCAGTTGTTTATTGTGTGTTGATCCTCATTACAGTGTGAGCTCCATGAAAATAGAACTCAAGCCTGTTTATTTTCTATTGTGTCCCTGGTGTCTAGCATATTATAGCTACTTAATAAATATTTATAGGAGAACAAATGTGAGTTAAATATTTTAATACTTCACAACAGCTCTCTTTAAGTCTAGTGATAAATTTTGTTTAAAATACATTTTGCATCCCACTAATAAAGCCCACTGGTTCTCCAATGGTTATAATTATGTAATTCAAAGGATAACTCATTATATCTAAAAAAGTTTTTGGCTGTCAAAATATACTTTTAAGGACACTATTGCTATCTATTGCACAGAGGCAAAGATGTATCTAAAAAGTCTAACTTTGAAACCCTCAAAGATTAATTTTTCCTACATATTACTTTCATCACTGTATGGAAAATATTACATAGCCAATATCATTTTAGTTTTTATTACAATTTTCTTGTATTACATACTTTACTTTCAATTCTTAAATGTGTCTTTAATAAAGTTGCCTGGATTAACACTTCAAATTTTAAATTCATGTTAGTCTATTTATATAAACTTGCTACTTCAGGAATACTTTAAAAATGTACTATGCATCTCTTTTCTATGTGTTTTCTTCTTCCTCAGTTCATTTTAATTGATACAGGAATTTTAGAGTGTTTTTGAAACAGTTTGTCAAATTTTACAATGTAAGTTCAAACATACATGTTTACAACTCAGTGTCTATTTTCCCAAAATGAAAACATATGTAAACTGTTCAGATTACAGAAGGATATTTTGATCACCCCAGGAGTCCACATGCCATTTCAGCCTCTCATGTGCAATATAACATACTCGACAGGTTCTGAGGAGCACAGATGATTTTTTACATACTTTAGATTTAATGTTATATATTCTTCCTGTCTAAATTGTATTAAACTCCATGATTATGAAAATAGAATCATTCTTTTTCTATGTAATTACAGACATTCATTTTACTTCCATTGATGGATTCTTTGTGAAAGTAACTTTTTGTTGTTGTTGTGCATTCTATGGTTGCTAGGTAAAATGGTTAATTTTGGTGCCAATTTTGGCACAAAATTGAGTTTTGCATATATGTGACAAAACTTTATTTCTAGATATGACTTTGAGAGTGAGTCTAGAGGAAAATGTATTTAGTATGTGGACTGAGTATTATGCACTCTCCACATAGGTGGACATAATTCAAATGTAGGGTCTCAGGATAGCACAAAAAGTAAATGAATGATCAATTCTTACCTCCTCTTTTCCAGAACAAAAAAGCCCTTCATCAACAGATATTGAATGCTAGATGATGAATGCTTCATCATCTGATGTTGAATGCTAGATGATGAATGCTTCATCATCTGATATAGTATGGATGTTGGTCCTTGGGATTCACACTCCAAGGGATGCTTATTCTGTGCTTTTAGCCACAAACTATCAAATGACTATGGGAACAATGAGAAGATGCTAAAATTCTCTGGATTACCTTGGAAGTATAAAGAAGGACAATAGATAGATGGATATCTAGATAGACTAAAATAACTACTTTTCCTATTTACCTTATATTACTCAAATATTACCAATAAATTATTATTACATATTTAAGTCATTATATCTTAGAGCATAAATTATGGCATAAGAAGTAAATCATAGTTATTGTACTCTTTACTCCTGTAGTGATATGGTAAGAGAGAGGCCTTGGTGAGTGGAGCCAAGGTGCCCCAAGGCTGGTGAGAGACAGAGACATCATGCAGACAGTGCTCAGTTTAGAGTTTTATTTGGTGGGGGGAAGAGAGAAGGGAGAGAGAAAGAGAGAGAGAGAGAGGGAGAAGAGGGAGAAGATGCTAGCTACCAGAGGAGAGGGGGAAGAGAGGGAGAGAAAAGGGGCGGAGATCTTTCTTAAAGGGAAAGGGAACTTAGGAAGGTAGGATGATGTCAGGATGCTAGGTAGGTCAGGGTATTTATCTGCTGACCGGTCAGGATTCCAAGAAGTGTATCTGAATGCTAACAACTCCTATCATCTAAAGTTGTGCTAGATTTGAAGTTTACTTTTTAAGTACTCATACTGTGTAGATGCTCAAAATTAACTTCAATTTACTAAGGATAAATAAATTCTATTTAAATCCAAATTCTGTTATTTATTTGCATGAAAAGGGGAAAAATATACAATTGCTTGTTTTGGTTCAGATTATCACATGTAAGTATTAAAATGCATATGAATTATAAAGAACTTTATTCTTCTCTGGTAAAAGAAGATTACATTACAAACACCCAAGTATAACTAAAGTCTTTAGGGGAAAGAAGTTATATATTTGGAACAGAGTATGCTTTTGTATGTCTCAAAGAGAAACTGTGAGCTATGAGAAAAAAAGTCTTTCAAAGGAGAGTCATGAACTTGGTATTGAAGAAAATACTAGATTGGCTTATTGAGTGTTAATAGGATGCTCTAATGGGGGCAGAGCTGGCTGTGAGAATTAACTACACATTCACATTTGTAATGAAAAATTGACCCTATAACTGCAAAGATCATGATATTACAGTGTTAGAGTCCAACCTACAATTAGATAGTTTTGTTTCATGGATACAGATTCATTATCTGAGGCTCAGAGTACTGGCTGGCATTTCTTTTTGAGAAACCGAGTTTAAAAGAATGTGCAGTGGATCATGGGATATGTTTATGTGAGCAAGAGTTGTTGGGACCAGGGATGGATGGAATACAGGGACAAGTGGCCAAACGAATGGAAACACATGAACTGTGAACCAATGGCTGAGGGGCCCCCAACTGGATCAGGCCCTCTGAATGGGTGAGACAATTCATTGGCTTGATCTGTTTAGGAGGCATCCAAGCAGTTGGACCGGGTCCTGTGCTCAGTACATGAATTGGCTGTTTGAAACCTGGGGCTTAGCAGAGACCCTTGGCTCAGCATGGGAGGAGGGGACTAGACCTGCCTGGGCTGAGTCCACCAGGTCGATCTCAATCCTCGGGGGAGTCTTTGCCCTTGAGGAGATGGAAATGGGGGGTGGGCCGGGGGAAGGGGGGCAGGGCGGGAGGAGGGAGAACGGGGGAATCTATGGCCGATATGTAAAGTTGAATTATATTGTAAAATAAAATAAACTAAATTCAAAAAAAAACTTGAAAAACAAACAAACAAAAAAAATGGGATATGTTTTAAATATCAACTAGTACAAGTTTACTGAAGAATGTGTTTCATCATTAGAGACATGTGTAGGTCAATTCTAGATGGTTTGTGTCTGAGATAATAATAATTTGTTGAAATTAATCCTATCACTTAGTGGAGATAAAGCTATTGCAGGCCTCCTCCTCCTCCTCCTCCTCCTCCTTTTCCTCCTCTTCATCCTCCTCCCCCTCTCTTCCTCCTCACTCTTCTTCTTGTTTTAAATTGCCCATATAATCCAAAATAATTTTGCAAACTGCTAAATGGGAATAGATAAGGGTTGGGGGAATAAAATCTATGAAGAATAGTCACTAAGGGTATGAGTGACAAAAGCACAGATCTTTCTAAAGGGCACTGTGTGTTGGTTCAGGTTATATCCTATGGAGGAAATGCCAGAAAGATAATTTTCACTCAATTCAGATAGAAGAGGATTTGTATGCCTGTGTATGACTCATGGTTAAAAGTTTGAACACTGTACTAACTTCTTGGTCACATCTTCTTTGTAGTTTACATTACAAATATCCAAGTGTACTCTAAAATTTTGGGGGGGTTAGTTATTTATGTATTTTGACTGGGGTTGAGAATAGGTCTACATGTATATTAAGTTGGTCCTGCGATTTTACCAAGTAATCAAATTACAGGTATGCACCACCAAGCCTGATTTCATACCTTCCCTGACACTCTCAGGGGAACAAATAGAGTGAATAACAGGAGCAAACTCCACATGATTTGCAAATATGATACTAGGTGGCTCTGAATTTTGATTTACAGTACACACTATGCTTCTTCATTTTCTATATAATTAAAAGTTGTAAATAACATTACTGTATGTCTTTCTTATGTATTAGATTATAGGGACATTTAGGTCAGTTTCTGAGGCACCTGAAACCATCCTTAGGGGCTGCTTACAGCAACTTATAGGAGTTTCACTTCTCTGAGGGAAGTACATTAGAATGCAATGTATTACTCTAAAAGATTTATAGTAAAGAACGCTTAGAATTTTGAAGATGTTTTTATCCCAGATGCATCTGCTTAAGCCTTTCCACTTTTCCAAGGGCAAAGAATGCCATGTATTTATGATGTTTTGCGTGCTTCAGAACTTAGGTATAAAAAATCATTCCCTTTAAATGGAGATGGAAAAGAAGAAACTGATTAGGGGATACACTGAGTAAGCACTGCACCAAAACATTATACCAAGTAATGGATGTGCAGGGCAGAGAAGAGAGATAGGAAAATTGTATTTTAGATAGACACCTTTAATATTAAATTTAAAATTGAATACTTGAAAGTTACTGAGAATAGAACTTAGGTGTTTTCAATGCAAAAGGATCCCAACACTGTGAGGTGTTTGATATGTTATTTAAATTGAATATGGTGAACCTTAAACCATGCATGTAATTATATATAATTTATATATGTCTATGTAATACATATATATATATGTACATACATATACATTATCACATCCTCTTACACACCTTAAATATAAGTACTTTCTATTTCCTGTTACACATAACAAAGACTGAGGAAAAATTAACATAAGATCTTTTTTTAATTGCATCAGAATAGGAACTGAACTTTTTTCTCTTCTAGTAAAAGAATAGTTTTGTGGGAGGAAATAAACTTCTGGTTATTCAAGAAGAAACTACCTCTCTGGACATTTAGCCTTATACAATTATGAGTTTCTTACATAGAAAGCCCTGCTTCTTATGATATATCTAATAAATATTGATGTTTTAAATTATATAGCAATGAAAATCAAATGACAAAGTCAAAGTTCATTATATCACATTCATAAGTATAAATCAATAATTTTAATATTGCTTAATAAAAATTTTGTGAATACAAATAGCATCACAGATGTAAAATTTACCTATAAATCCATGTTATCTATAAAACATAACTAGTTAAACAGAAAGTGAAATATCAAGTAGTTTTGAAAAATCTCTTACATTTTCTGTATGTTTTGAAAGCATCTCATCTCAAGACAACAGAAACACATTATGTTTTTTCCCCATGTCTATTTACTGAACTTTGAAAGTGATTCAAGTTAAAATCTGAGGAAGTATCTCTGGGACTTTGGTTGTTTGAATGATGGAATGACTAGTTAACACTGCTGTGATGGTTAATTTCATTTT
>CABHPP010103039.1:0-14138 GCA_902168425.1 Peromyscus attwateri | reverse complement strand
CTCTCTCTCTCTCTCTCTCTCTCTCTCTCTCTCTCTCTCTCTCTCTCTCTCGCCTGTGTGTGTGTGTGTGCATGTGTATATGTGTGTGTGTGTGTGTGTGTGTGTGTGTGTGTGTGTGTGCTCGTGCACAGGTATGTGCATGTATGTGAAGGTCAAAATGTTGGCTATTCATACCAACTTGGACAGCGGGGTGGTTCTTCCTGCCCTGAGGAGCTCCAACCTCCAGGCCCGGGCCCCTGAGGAACTTCAGCAGCTAGGTCTCTCCCCCAGACTTCTCTAACAGCCATAATGGCTGTTCCTGGCCCCCTGAAGTGGGAGAGTGTCCAGGTCTCACCATACAGGAAAAAAAAATACCACCAGTCCCTGAGCTTGCCCCAAGATCAGGCCACATAATCCCAGGTCACCCTGGAAAGCTCCATCCATAAGAAACGCTATATAAACCCTGTCTTCTGTTCAGTCTTCTGCTGCTTCTTGGCTGAACTGAGGCAGCCACTCTCTTGAGTTTTTCCCTCCCAGTTAAATCTCCTGTGTGAGGTTTGTTGTGTAGTGTGACTTTGTGATATTCCTTGGCTCCTGGCTGCCAGGATATCTTTCCAATCCCAGCTGTAACAGTTATACAGAGGACAGCCTAAAGTGTCTTGAGATGTCTTCCACGCTTTGTTTGAGACAGGGTCTCCCAGTGGTGTGTAACTTCTCCAAGGAGGCCAGGGTAGCTGGCCAGCAGGTTCCGCAGAGCTGAGATGACAAGCCATGCCACCATTCTTAGCTTCCTACATGGATTTGCAGGATATGAAGTCAGGCCCTCATACTTGCAAGACAAGTGTTTTACCAACTGGGCCATCTTCCTGGCTCATTTTCTCCTTTTTATTCATCTCAAGATGCCACTCAATCAATGATGCCACCTACATTCAGGGTGGGTCTTCCTTCTTCAGTTAAACCTTTCTGGAAATAGCCCTATAGATACACCCACAGGTGCATTTCCATGGTGATTCTAAATTCCATCTTGTTGACAATGAAAACTAATTAGTACATGCTACAAACTTGAGTCAAAACAATAAAAATGTATTCTCTCACAGTTTTAGAGGCTAGAATGAAAAGAGGCTAATAGTTTGGCCTCAGGCCCCAAGCGGTTAGCTTAAAAGCCCGTGCTACAAACAACTCAGGCCTGCCTTGCCAACAGGGCCCCTGCTTGTAAAGCAAACGCACGTGGTTGGAGTTTAAGGAAGCCTAGCCCAGGCTTGACTCCGCTCAAGCGGGGACACGTGTTTAGCCAGGGCTTCTCTCTCTCTCTCTCTAAGGTACCAGCCTGCCTATCTTCTCTCTCCAGGCTTTTGTTTGCTCTAGCTTCTGGTGCCTGGCTGCCAGCAATCCATGGGGCTTCCTGACTTGTAACTGTATTACCCTACCTCTACCTGTAATCATGCATCTTCCTGTTTGTTCAAACTTCCCTCTCCCAATAAGGACACCAGCCACCGGATTCAGCTAGATCTGCAATGTCCTCTTATTAATTTAATTGACATTCTGAGACTCTACTCCCAAGGCAAGTCACATTCATGGGTTCTGGAGGTCAGGAGAGGAGCACATCTCTTTGGTTTAACTGGTACCAACCACCATTTTGGATATATAGTTACTCTTCTACTGGAGGACCGTCCAGAACACATCTCCATCCACCTCATAGATACATCAATAAAAATGATCTGCTCACCTGCCCCAGCTCTCCTCCTGGTTCTTTATTGTAACAGACTCCTGGCTGCTTGTCTTTCAGTCTCTCTTTGTTATTCCAGGTGAACTTTTCTAGGGCTCGATTGGATCATGTGACTTTGCCACTCAGAATTCACCAATAGCTTTCTATTTCATACATACTAAATTCATACTCTGTTGTGAGAAATATACTTAATAAATATCTGCTGTATGAAATTTGAGGTCCCATATGATATGATATAATATAATAATATAATATGCTCCTACTGATCTGTGTAGCCTTATAGTGGTATTCTATTTGTACTGAAATGTGATTTTATTTGTATGTTAATAAATAAAGTTGCTTAGGGGTCAGAGCTATTAGCAAGCCATAGCGAAAGCCAGGGCGGTGGTGGTGCACGCCTTTAATCCCAGCACTTGGTAAGCAGAGCTAGGTGGATCTCTGTGTGTTCAAGGATACAGCTAGCATTGGTGACACACGCCCTTGATCTCAATACCAACCATAGAAAACGTGGGAGGTCTGGACAGAGAGGCAGTGACGAGACAGCCACGTAGTTGTGTTTATAACCAATGAGAAGGAAGAACCAGAACTCTTTATAAATCAGACGCACAGGAAGTAGCTCCTTTTCGGAGAGCTCTCTTGGCGGAAGAAGCTAGCTAGCGGAAAGCGGGTAAGCTTCGGCTCTGACCTCTTGGGCTTTCACCTTTACATTGGCTCTGTGTTTCTTATTTAATAAGGCGGTAGGTTACATCTACATAGCCTCATTTATGATTGTGTTTGTGCCTAAATCTTTTCAATTATTTATGAATTGCCTAGAACATATCGCATCACCAATAAATGGCAGCTCTCCCTGCCATAGTTTACAAAAGGAATGTTTTTCCTGTGCTCAAACAGAATTCTTAACAACTCTCTGATGAGAAAGTCAGAAAAGAGAAGTAACTAGCTAGCATAACACGAGACCCACACTCAGATTTCTGCCATCACGGAGAATCCTCTTTGATGAATCGGGTCTGTGGTTTGTAATTATAAACTTGGCCTTTCATTTATTTAAACTCATCACAAATTTCTCATATCAATAATCAATACAAGCAACAATTACTGAATGGAGGGAAAAGATGACTCTTATGTTAAGAGGAAGCAGAGATAATTGTTGATGAGAAAATAGATTTCCCACATGAAACCCACTCACGGTGGAATAAAAGCACATCTCGGCTGTGACACTTTCTTACTAGTTCTCCATCTGTAAAGGGTAGATGTGCATCAGTAACTCATTGCATCAGACAGGTACTGCTCCACCTGGGAACTGAGTGCAGGTAAGAGCCAATGCCTGCTTCTTCAAGATACAGCTGAGTCAGAGGTGCTGTACCACCAGTTACAGGGGTTTCCATGGCAACCACATCCTTCCTGAACATCATTGCTAAGTGGTGACCTTGAAACAACACCCATCTGAGAGAGATTCTCAGCCCAAAGATTCGGCTTCCTTTTAGGCTTCATTTCTACATCTCCAAGTATAAAGGAGAAGTGACTGGTGTCCAAGAGAATGGAAAATACAGCCTTCTAGCTGATCTCCATGATCCACCTCTTCTCAATTACCTAAATAATCCTGCACTTACTTTATATCTTAATTTTATTTTTTCCTTGGAAAAAGTAGCTACAAACACTTTGCCCACAGGAAAGAAATGTTTCTGTAAATTACTTCTAGAAAAACCAGGTCAATGTCATCAAATATAGGAACTAGAAAGCATGGCTGTTTTTAGACAACCAGGAGAGCACATATCTAGAAAACTGTAGTGCAGATAGAAGTCCTTCTGAGTGTGGCATGCTTCACATTTTGCAGGTTGCAGGAAGGGGACAGGATGGAGTCTATGTGAAACTAATCCTAGAGTCTTGTGAATTGCCCAATATTTGAGGGAATAATATAGGAGAAAAACTTGGCAGTAGGCTTTGCATTGATAGTGTTTCACAAAAATCTCTTTCCTTTCAGGGAAATGAGCGCTCTGTTTAGAAAATATACATTTTCTTCTAAGATGGGTCCTGAAGCTGATAATATCTTAGAACTCATCTGTAGCCACCAGCCTCCAATTGGGACAAAATCAACAGACAGGGCCACCAGGTCACCTGGTTCCTTATCTATAGATGAGTGCCCAGGTCACCTGCTTCCTTATCTATAGATGAGTGCTCAGATGAGGGGGCAAATGATCTTCTTTTCAGCAGAGCTCAGTCACTCACGGAGACTTTGGATTTCTGTCAACAGTAGACATACCCCAGCTGGAATCCCTCTTGACCATGGCCACTGAAAGATTCCAAGTCGACTGAAAACTGGATCTGAGACTCTCAACTAAACACAATGTTAGTGACTTGCAAAAGCTATTAGTCAGATCAATCAAAAAGATATTTTCAAAGTGTAAGATTCCAAAAAAGTATGAACATTTGTCACTACTAGCCACTAGCAGGAAACTGGAAGGGATCCAACTTATATTACATTTAATTAATTTGCTTTGACTTGTCCATATGGTGTTCACACTAGCCGCTAGCGTGCTCCTGGCTGGGGAGCGATTGTTCCGTGGGTGGGATGCAGCTGCTTTCCAGGTTCGCAGCTCAGTGCTTTGCAATGTTTCTTTCCTTTTTGTTTTAACTGCAGTTCAAGGTAAATGCTTTCATCACCTACTTGACCAATGGATAGACCGAGCTTAGACATGGTTGACAGTTTCTCAGGCTGCACAGAAAAGATAGGAGTTGATGTTTGCTTTCACCTCAGCCTGGGTTCAGAGTCCTTGGTGTTGTTTATTGATGTTTCCAGAAAGAACCTACACCTGAGGAGATGGCTTGTGGATAAAGTATACACCCATAAGCATGACTGCCGGAGTTAAGATTCCTAAACCCCATGCAAAAGCAGGACAGGAGTGGGAGCCACTTATAACCTCAGCACTAGAGGGGCAGAGGCATGAGGCATCCTGAGCAAGCTAGACTAGCCAGAACTGATGAGCTCTGGGTTCAATGAGAGAGCCTGCCTCAATAAACCAATGGGGGAAGAATGAGAGAAGGCGCCCACTGTCAGCTTGGAACTTCCATATAAATGCACACATACAGAGAGAGAGAGGGGGGGGGATTGTGGGAGGGGTGGAAAGAGGAAGGGGTGGGCAAACTAAGAAAATGCAACAGATTATTAATCCTACAAGGACAATCAATTGGAATTTAATGATTGTGAAAGATTTGGAATGCTGTACATCCAGAATTACCCTGAGATATCTTAGCTCGCTGAACAGCCATTTATTGACTAGCTCTCTGTGTGAACTGACATCTATAATGCCTGAAACTGAACCTATAAAACTCTGGTTCAGCAAGCCAGACTTCAGTGGAGTCATTTCCTTGGCTGGTCACCTGGAGACTGGCATGGGGATCATTGTGCTGGAGCTGTACTGGAAGCATTCTCCAAAGACTTCACTGGTCTGTCATAGGTGCCTTATCTTGGGTGAATACGTATTTATTCATGATTCCTCAGCCAAAATAACACAACAAATTAGTACTGGCCTTGGGGCCCAACAGTTTTCCAAGGAGCTATGGGTATTCCTAATTTTGTGTTCACTGCTGTGGAGGAAGGAACTTCCCTAATGGGGTAGCCAAGGTTGCCTTTAGGTGCAGACAATGCACTGGAGGTCTTGTGTTTAATTACAGATTTATTGGGCCTCTTCTAATGTGCAGAATATCTGGGCCCAAGTAGATGCTAGGGCCAGGTAAACCTTGGTTTCTGGAAGCCTTCAGGAGCATCCACTTGGGTAATCACATTTAGTATGTGGTGCTGTGCCTTCTTACTGTGGCAGCAGATGCATGGGCCTTGATGTGAGTAACTGAACATCTACCTAAGGCTGAGCCATCTGAAGGAAGAGTGTCCTAAGGTGTCAGATGGAGAGGAATGCTTATCTTGTGGAGCACTCTCTGAAGCATGGCTGTCGGCAACTGTTGTTCAATGTCAAGACAAGGTAGTAGGGATGAAGGTTACAGTAGCAGCCATAGCCAGACCCATCAGTTCTCCAGCTCTGTCTGTTCCTGGCTCCATCTGGCTCTGGGAGAGAGAAAAAGGAGCAGATATGAGAAGACTGATAAGTCTGAGAGTAGGCAGCTCAGGGGACCTAAGTAGATATACTGGCCTTCCAGCTTAAAGAGATACCTGGGGATTTGAACAATCAATTGGAACAATCACAGAAATTGTGTCTGTTTTATCAGCAAGCCCATGACATGGTTATTATGCATAAAATTTCAGTGTTGCCTCATCAGACTTCAAAACCCTGAAATGATGAATTGGGCATTTTAATGGGCACTTTTGGTAAAGAGAGACATTCTACAACACCAATTGGAGGGACTGCTTTAGCCTAACAATATTGCACATGTCAGATCTTTTCTGGCAATGCTGCTTGAAAACTGGCTACCAGATAACCTGAAGTCATTAGAATATGGGGAATCATTGCTTCACAAACATTTCCTGCATAGTAGGCATAAGAGAGAATGGAGGTGTCTTAGTTATTGTTCTACTGTTGTGAAGAGACACTGTGACCAAGGTAACCCTTATAAAAGAGAGCTTTTATGTGGTGATATATTGTGTATCAAATAAAGCTTGCCTGAGGATCAGAGGACAGAGCCAGCTACTAGACTAAACATAGAGGCCAGGCAGAGGTGGTACACACCTTTAATCCTAGCACTTGGGAGGCAGAGATCTGCGTGGATCTCTGTGAATTCAAAGCCACCCTGGACTGCATGAGATTGATTCAGTCTAGGAGAGAAACAGAGCCAGGCAGTGGTGGCACACACCTTTAATCCCAGTACTTGGGAGCCACATGCCTTTATTCCCAGCACTTGAAATCCCATGCCTTTGCTACTAGTATTTGGGAAGCACACACACCATTAATCCCAGCACTAGGAAGGCAGTGAAATGGTTGGGCAGAGAAAGGTATATAAGGCATGAGGAGATAGGAACTAGAGCCTTTCGGCTAAGGACTCAAGCCCTTTCAGCTAAGGACTAAAAGGCTTTCAGACAGAGGATTCCTGGAGATAGGATCTTTCCTTCCATTTGGCCTGAGGATTTGGTACTGGTGAGAAGTTTCTCTAGTGGTTTGTTCCTTTGTCTCTCTGATCTTTCAGCATTTACCCGTTGCTAGAGTTTTCCTGCCTGGCCCACGGTCAGGATAAATCTCTCTCACCTGCCAGTCCCACAGCCGCTCAGACCCAACCAAGTAAACACGGAGACTTATATTGCTTACAAACTGTATGGCCGTGGCAGGCTTCTTGCTAACTGTCCTTATATCTTAAATTAATCCATTTCTATAAATCTATACCTTGCCACGTGGCTCGTGGCTTACCGGCATCTTTACATGCTGCTTGTCCTGGCGGCGGCCGGCAGTGTCTCCTTCCACCTTCCTATTCTTTCTTTTCTCCTCTCTGTTAGTCCCGCCTATACTTCCTGTCTAGCCACTGGCCAATCAGTGTTTTATTTATTGACCAATCAGAGCAACACATTTGCCATACAGAACATCCCACAGCATACCCCAATATCTGGCTCCAGGTTTTTAAAAATAAGACCACTTAGGATTTGAGCAACACTTTTAATTGGGGGCTTGCTTACATTTTCAGAGGGTTATTCCATGATCATCATGGTGGGTAGCAGACAGGCATGGTCCTGGAGAAGTAGCCGAGAGCTTTATATCCTGATCCACAGGCAGCTAGCTGAAAGAAGAAAACTTTCAGTGACACACTTCCTCCAACAAGGCCATGCCTCCTGCCTCCTAACTCTTCCCAAACAGTTCCACTACCTGGGACCTAAGTATTCAGACATACGAGTCTATGGCGGCCATTCTCATTCAGAACACCACAGGAGGAATGAACACAGACAGTAATTAAATGGAAGAACTTCAAATCTGGTTAAATTTCTATTGCCTGCTTTTTTAATGTTATGTAAAATGTAACAGAATGAATATGACCTACAATTTAATTTTAATTACTTCAGTTAAAACTGTTTGGCTATTTGAAATATGCTTTTGACATGCAAATTATTCCTGTCAAAGTTCACCAGCACTAAAACTCACTTACTCCAGATACCAAGAGAAAGATGTTTAGCTCCAATCTTTCTCCTTGAGAAAGAATTATGATTATTAAGACAAATATAACATGGCTCATGGAAAGTAAGATGGGAGAATTTTTCTGCTCTTACTTACCAACATAACTAATGTTTGTTGAGTGGCTGCTTCATGTGAATTCCTGATAAGTGGGTCACAGAGAGGGCTGGTACATGTGGACCCCTGACTTTAAGGGGCTCCCAGTCTGGAGGAGGAATTGAAGGCATACATGAGAGCCTGAAATACATAACATATTTGAAAACACACTGTTGCCTGAGAATAGTCAAGTGAAGCTTCATAAAATGAATCTTGAGGGGTCCATAGGCTGATTATAGGAGCAGGAAAAGGGGTGATAAAAAAAAACAGTTGTTTTTTATTGCTGTTGTTAATATGTTTATACAGGACGAGCTTTGTTTGCACATGACAGCAGATTTCAACCAAAGAAGTCTTGTTCTTGTAACTGCCAGTTGATAAGTTCAGGGCTGACATGGTTTTAGTCTTGACATCATCACTGCCATCTTCAGATCTTGTGTTCTAATGACACCTTGGAAAAGCTGTGCTGAATTGGGCAAATTGGCCCTCAGTGGTTCTAGGCTTAACAGAGAATAATTCTTTCCTGAAGTTTCTAAGAAAACCACAAGCTAGATTTTTGTCATTTTGACTTGACTACCTGCCTTCTCTCAAACCAGTCACCCTAGCCAGGGGACAAAGGATCATTTTGGTCAGAGTTGAGTCAAACAGACACTTACGGAGTCAGCAGTCAACCCAGCTTAAAGCAAACTGATTGACAGGGACTCAGATGTGATTTTGCATGAGACACTGGACTTTGAAGAAACAATGTCCACTCCTTTCTTGATCTCTGGCTAAGAAACCCTAGCCTCCCCGTGCCTCAGCCTTTCTCCCGCTCTCTCCTCATGCAGCTGCTAGAGCTCTAGCTTGCTGTCCCTGTCACTTTTCTCTTCTTAAACTCCAGTAAAGTTGTCCTTGGGCTTAAAAAAAAGCCCATATCACAAAAATGTGGGACTTTTTAGATTTCAAAATTGAGGCTCAAATAAATCTATAAATGCACAAAAAAGCCTTTTCTACTATGATTGCAGAGTAGAATTTCATGTTCTATAAAAGATCTAAAAATGAAAGCTGAGTTAGATTGCTAGATTTTATAACCTGCCATTTTCAGACAATGGGTAAGTGCTAATTATCTCTCCCACAGCCCTTTAAAAGGCAGAGTGTTATTTAAATAATTCTCCCAGAGATTCAAACACAGAGCGGGTGTGACAGCATCTACTCCAGAAAATAAGATTGCTTTTGATGGTTTTGTTAGGAGGTCTGGATCCTAAACCCTAGGTTGGAATCCTTATTGCATCTCTTCTGGGACGTGTCATGGAGAATGATTATCCACCTGCAGAGTAATGATGGGTGTGTCTCACAGGGTCTCTAACAAGAGTTAAAACGTATTCTGCAACTGTAAGCCTGGGTGGCAACAGTATTAATTTGTCCTGGAGTAGATAATAGGAACAGAAGTCCTGTCTAGAGGAACAAGTACCTGAAGTAGGTATAAAGGTTGCTATGAAGTGTGAGATGATGGTAGAAGTCTGTCGTGGGTTCTCGGAGGGAGGAACTGGTTGCCCTAAAGGAAGTGGTAGCTGGTTCACAAAGCTGCTGGCTGAGGCTTGCAAGTCACAGGATGCTTACCATGGGAAAAGGGCAAGTGGGATCTAGGGATAGTGTTTGCTCAGCTCAAAGCCTCTCTTTTGTAAACTGACACTTGGTACCCTGTTTAATAGTGCATGGCTCTGTCCCTCTCTGGCCATGGCTGACCCAGGAGACACACTGTATTAGCTTAACAGAGAGACTCAGATTCTCCTTCTGGGGACACCTTGTCCCTCAGCCCAGAGCAAATGCTGAGCACTCAAGGTCATGTCAGCTTGGGAATGACCGTAAGGGAGCCTTTGGATTTGATGCGTTGATGGCTGAGGAGAGACTGTGTGTAGAGGAATTGGTGGAGGATAGAAAAACAACTTGAGACTTCTTGAGAGGTCCTGTGGCTGAGACAGAGACCCCCACAGTAGGAGAGTGGCTCCCTCAACTGAGGTGCCTGAATGGTTAACCCTTTAATTTTGTTTGTCCCTAATGAAACGTTCCTGTACCTAGCAGCGCTCCAGTCAGCAGGATAGTAGCCCAGAGTCCTAGAGACACAATGTCTTGATTCAAGTGACTGGTCCTTCATCCCCCATCACACTGACATCCAGTTCTCCCCACCTCTCCCCTCATAATGCTATATTTTTTTTAAATCTTCTTTGGGAGCTTTTACTGAAATGGCAAAGAACACTTTCCCACCGCCTACCTCACCACCTCCTCCACCCTCCCATCCACCCCTTCTCCCTCCTCCTACTCCACAAAGCAAGGATTAAGAAGACATGCTTCTGTTTCCTCACTTTCCTTACTCCAGATTCAGTGTGATTTGGAACCTTCATCCATCTGGTAAGTGAGAACCAGCCCGAGTCTTTCCTGGGTCAAGGATTCATCCAGGCTGGCATTGCTCCGTGGGGAACTGTCAAGCGTTTGGGTTACTGACAGGATCCTTGGGCCCTCTTCAGCTCCACACTGTCCTGAGAAGCAGTTTCCTTCACTCCCTCCTGATGCTCCTGATGAACTCTTGTTCTGGAAAACAAATACCCAGAAGGTGGAGACACATGTCACCCCCTCATTTGAGATTTCCCCTTTCAGTTCTTGCTGTGCTCTGCAAGGAATGACCCTGGGTGTCTTTTTGTAAAAAGATATATTTATTCACTTGGTGTGTGACAGTGTTTTGCCTGCATGTGCATGTGGGCACCATGTGTGCTTAGTGCTTGAGGAGGCCAGAAGGGCATCAGATCCTCTGGAACTGGAGTTACAGACGGTTGCGAACTGCCATGTGGGTGCTGGGAACCAAACCCTGGTCCTCTGCAAGAGCAGTCAGCGCTCTTAACCCTTAGCCATCAGCCCAGCCCCCTCCAGATGTGTTTGAAGGCAGCAGAATCCTTCTGGGCTCTTGAGTGAGCTGAGCTCTGGGATGTTTTGTCTGAGCAACTCAATGGCCACCAAAGCCACTCTGAGCCCAGTGGTTTCCAGATTCTTGTTTTGAGAACTCAAAGGATGAAATCATGGACCACAGAGGGTGAGTTTTATGAGGAAGTATTTTACCATAGTGAGCTTAAGGGAAAGAAAATAGAGCAAGTTCCCATAGAGGTGAGGGGTCCCTGGGCTGCCACTGACTGTCACTGCCTTGGGGTTTATAGGGCTTCACTGGTTGAAGGGCAAGCTGTTCAATGAAGTTCCCAGGTGTCAAGGTGCCAGCATTTTTAGTCATGTCCTCAATATGGTTTCCAGGAAGGGGTGCTCTTTTAGGGAGAAGAGAGAAGGGAAAATCAGATTCGTGTCCCCTCCCTTTCTTGTAGTTCTGGCCTCTGGTCACAGAGGAACCAGAGATGTTTTGGCTTAAACAGGTCTGGCATCTCTGGCCTCTGGCAAGGATAGGCTGCTGTCTGGCACAAGGACATTTCAGGCTTTTAGCCAAGAAAGAAACTGGTCTCCTTTCTCAGCATCCTTTTACCCTTAGCTGCCTAGCCAGTTTCTGCCTCCTCTTCTCATCGGCATTAAATGAAAACATCTTTAAATGAATTTCCAGAAAGAATATTTCTCAGATGTGTTTGCTGAGCCTACAACCACAATAGCTGCTTCTGTTATCACAGAAGTGAAGGGACAGATGAGGGTCACAGACATCTGTCTTCTTCCATAGAGATTTATCAAATACTGATGGCAAGATCCATGGTCACAGGGACCACAACATTCATTTTGCAGGTTCTTAGTCTGGCCCATAAAGAATTTAAAAGTGTTCTCAGGAGGAAATTTGAGGACAATTGTATCCTCTTAGTATCTTAGAAGGTCAGATAAAGAGTTTGGTTTTGACTTGGTGGTACATGACTTCAGCATGGAAAAATCAACTCTCATTTGGCCGGTTGGGCCTAGTTCAGGGCCTCATTCTGAACTCACAGCCTTCTGTATATTTCATTTTACAGTGTTTATAAGAAGGCTACCAATACAAAGAAGCCAGAGGTTCCAGACCACACACCAACAACAGTGATCCTTACAGCATTTGAGGACAGGTGAGGAATCTTCAAAGCATTTGGTAAGGGTGATTAGTCTCCCTCTGACCATCATGCATACCATTTTGTGCACATGTCAGAACTCCTGAGCTGGAAAGCTGCATGTAGACAGGCTCCAGAGTTACCCTGATCCACAAATACAATCCAACCGTTTATCTAATGGTTTTCAGGCTGGGCCAATCCCATTATTTTCTTGTCTTGATAGAACCTCACGAACCTTTAGAACCATTTTATAGATAAGGAAACGGAGGGTGAGGAAGTGAAGCAGTTCATTTGTGTTCACATGTGACTTAATGATGGACTCTAGACCTGTCTGTGCACTTTCAAAGATGTCTCTCAGTTGCCCTGGAGGCAGAATGAGTGACTTGCAGAAGAGTGAGAGATTCAATGCTCCATCATTTTTATTGTCTGTTGCACCAGTGCTGAGTGCCTGCACAGCTCCCAGAATATCAACTTTCTTCAGAAGTGATTGGCAGACTACCAGGAGGTTTCCCTCCGGGACTTTGCTAGCGTCACTGAGCCTCTAAAATCTTGGAGCTTATGGGCAGCCCTGCTCCCCACTGGGAATGTCTGTGAGGAGCCTCCGAGAGTGATTCTCCTGAGAGTGGGAAGGGAGTGGGTAGAGGACAGAAAGATGTGCAGAGAGGGTGGGAGTCGGCTTCCTCTTGGTCTGCCAGCCTTGCCTTCTTGTTGGATAAGGGCAGCCAACCCCTCCCCTACATTTCCAACTCTCTTCACTCTTTTTTGAGTTTCTTATTTGTCAAATATGGATGTCCAGTTTAATAGACAGGCAATCCAAGGCCCAGGGCAGCAGGGAGAAAAGCCCCGGGTTGCAACCCAAGAATAGGAAGCAGACCTGTCACTGTCAGGTTCCGGGGAGGTGCTCTTCCTGTGCACAGTCACCTTTTTGTTTCTCTGCATCACGTCACTCTTCCTCTGCTCTTTTGAGCTGACGGTGATGAGTCAGGGTACCGCTGTGTGATGGAGGCAGACCATCTCTGGGTTCTAAAGATGAGCTTATGTAAGGAAACATCATCTCCTCCAGGGGAAGCTGTGTGCTTGTTACTGTCATTTGGTGAGTCACACTCTCTCTGCGACTTTTTCATTTATGGTCAAGGACGGCTGCACAGTTCACTCCTCCCCTAACAGAGGTGATGGATGTAGAACATGGGATAATGTAATAACATCCCCTCCTGCCTTCCCCTTCATTCTTTCTTCTCTTGAACCTTGCCAATTAACATTAAACCCTGTGCTTCAGGATTTTCTATCAGCCAGTAGTGTTCAATTTGGCCCTGGACTTAAGCCAAACTAGTGAATGTGCTGACTAGAACAGAACAGAAATGAAGTGGTTACTAACTTGAGTCAGAGCCTATGTCCTGGAAGCTCTAACAAGCCATGGCTCTGCCACCATCCTTGACTGTCAACTAAAGAGACAAATTAATAGTAAAAAGCAGAAAAAGACTTATTTGGTGTGGCTACATTGGAAAGAAGGACAGAAGCATCCAGTCACTACCGCCAAGTCTGTCTTTGGGGTCTCGACATGAGATTAAGGTTCACACAGAGGGACAGAGGTATGCATACATAAACAGCCCATCATTGCTCTCTCAGCTACAATTTCCTCCAGCAAGGTGGTCTGATAGGTTGGCAAAACGGTAAAATTTCTTTCCAAGAGACAAGTTCTTTTTCTGACTGGCACCAAACTTCAGCCATTTTCCTCTCCCAGCATAAAATTCTTGGGTAATTCCAACTTTGGGGGACTATTGTTTCAAGTCTGATAATTCAAGTGTCTCTTTAGAATATTTTCATTTCTTCCAGGCCAGTTAGGGTAGCACCTCCTTGGGCCTAGATGTCCAGTCTGGCCCTTGGCCAGATGCAACACAAACTTACAGAGAGAGGGGTGGGGGGAGGGAGACGGAGAGGGAAATGGAGAGGGAGAGAGGGAGAGAGAGGGAGAGGAGTCTATGAGCACTCTTGGCTCTGATGCACACAAACACAGACCACTCTGATTTTGAGTTCTAACTGGGGTTGATTTGGCTTTTGTCACAGACTGATTATTTCTATATAACCTAGAAAATCCTGCCTCCTCCCACCACTCCTTTTTCCTTATAAGGATTTAGACTCTTCAGTAGGGTTGATAAATACTCGACCCATGAGGTTGCTGTGGTTAATGTGATGAATCAACCC
>CABHPP010103037.1:80513-105397 GCA_902168425.1 Peromyscus attwateri | reverse complement strand
ACACACACACACACACACACACACACACACACACACACACACACACGTCTAGCAAATTTATTTCTTTTTTAAAGGCTAGCTCAGGTTTCTCAAGGAAGTATTTCCTGTGCTCCTCATCCCTTTACCAAATTATTGTAAATCCAATATGTGATCTTGCAGTGCTTCATAGGTATATTTAGAAACATAATGAATAAATTTCTACAATGGTTTCTGGACTGTGTAGGTTCATTAGGGTAAGGGCCATGTCTACCTTGTCCACTGTTATATGCTTTATTCTTAACACAATGCTGCTCATATTGTGATTGGTAAGGAATTCCTAAGTGTAAGTTAAATCCACTCGGAGTATGTATTGTATGTTAATGCAATGGTATTTGCTGTTCCAGAATCATAAAGCAGGGTTGGTGGTGTAGCTAAGTGCTTATCAACATGTACAAGGTCCTAACTCCAGCAAATATACACACACACACAACTCATAAAGCAGATGTTAGTGCTAAGCAATTCTATACATGTACTAGGACTTAGCTGTCTGCTCTGATTTAATTGTCATTGAAGTAAGAATAGGGCAAGTCAAACTCTGAAAAAAAGTATTTTATGCTTTATCCATTATCTAGCCTCCCACTGGGTCCTTGTATTGTGCAAAAATACATGTTGGCCAAGAAATAACACCACTTGAGATTTTCTTTTTCTAATGGCATAAAGAGCTAATGGTTGGTTTGGTCAGAGAGAATTTCTGATGGTAATTCAATTCCCCAGTTCACTGTGTATATGGGACAAAGTCTAGGACTCAGTGAATCCTGATATATAAACTATATATATTAATATATATTATATATATATACAGTTGCTAAGACTTTTTCCAAAATTAATTTTAATGACTATATCCTTTAAGTGAAGTGACATGTAGACTCCCAAGGGATACTAGCTTCCAAAGTTTATCAACAAATATATTAATGTTCTATAAACAGCACTGCCTACTTTTGGCTAAGTAAAAATATGAAAACACAATTGGTATCTAAAACATCAGGCAGAAAAAATCATGGACCTCATAGTGACAGTTGTCAGGGACTCGGGTTATTTTCTGGACTTACAAGCCCTCACTGAATAATGGACACATAACCGCCAGAATCTAAAGATGGCCTACCCCCATCCAACAACAGGATATGATGAACTAATAGATGTACAACTAAATTTTACGTATTTTTATGTATTCTGAAAAAAAATCAACTTTTCAAATATGAATTAAAGAATATAGAGGACCATTAAGAAATCAGAGAATAATGTACTGAATAGATTTTGTGCTTTGTGAATTGTCCTACTTACACATATAGATTCTTTAGGTCAATGTTGACAATGAGCCTACACCATAAGAACCTTTCATGCCCCAATGGAAAAACTGAGGTTCCAACAGATGATGTGAGTTACATGGCACCATGGATAGTTAGTTGTATATGACTCCAAAGCTATTCCATTGCACAGATATGGTTGGCAGCAGTGGCTTTCACCAGCCTGAATCATAAAAGCTCAGTATCGTCTCAAAGTACTTTCTTATATAATAAAAGATGTCATGGTCTTGTCTATAAAGTGTCTGCCTATAAACTTTGGAGTGAGATTATCCTCTTGGGCGCATGAGAGCTGCAATCTTCCAAAAATCCTTGTGGATTCACAGGAAAGCTATTATAAACCATTTCCATTTTATAGATTAGTATGCAGAAGCAGAGGAATAGTAAAGTATTCAAAGACATATTATAGCTGAGAACCCAGCAAAGAGGAGAATTTAGATTTCTTCTTTTTACAATGAAGCTCTTCTGCCTTGCATAACCACCTGAGGCATCAGATGTTACCAGCATTCCTTGTCTTCACACCTAACCTGGAAGACAAGCCCCGATCCTAACTAGCTACTGCATTTACTGCCTTCTTTATACTGACCCACTCCAGAGACAAATCGGAAAAAGAAAGAGGGTCTAAGGCATGCATCGAAAGACAGTGCACTTCTTTGCCTGTTGAGCGGAGGGACAGAACTCTGAAACACGTTCTACTGGAACTTTATATTTGTCCCTTTCGTCTTCATTCTCATCCCTCAGGTATTATTTTTCCTCTATCCATTTCTAGAGTTCTGTTCTCACATTGCTTAATAACCCAAAGTATGTACCGAAACATCTATCCTTTCTAGATATGCCTCGCTTTGCAAAAAGACAGCACTTTTTTTTTCTTTTTTCTCTAGATTCTATAAATGAACCCTGGTTTGTTTTTTGTGTTTTTGTTTTTGTTTTGATAGTTTGCTAAGTGTGAGTTTAGCAACCTGACTCTAAGAAGTCAGTTCACAAGCACTGGGTGAACTCTGTCTGAATGTACTGAGTCAAGTATGTGTCTCAGGGATCCTACTGTGGGGGCACATACACGTTGGGGACACAATGGACAGACACCTGGTATATGTCAACATTCCACACCAGAGACGGTATGCCCCAACCATAAAATTTGCCACCATGCAAAATGCAGAAATTCAGGGACGGTGATGGATTAGAAGAAATCTAATCACAAAGAAGCTGTGATTTAATACTGTTTTCATATTGATCACAAGCTAAATTTCAGTAAAATAATAACTCGATAAAATGCACTGATAATGAAGAGGGTTCATAATTGATAACTTCCTTTATATTGACAACAACTTCAAATTACAAAAATTCCTTACATAAATATACTTTCCAATAATATGTGATTTCTAAAGTAATTAGGGATATGAATGACTAAATATTTATGTCACTAGACATAAATAGGTAGTATACACAATAGCAATCACTAAATGAAATATGGTGTAAATTGGCAAGATTTTAAAGGCAACATATAGAGATAATAAATATTTACTAGCATATTGTTCAAAATGTCAATGATTTATAAATACTACATGTATACACACTTAAATTTTGCTCACACTGCTGGCCTGAGAAAACATACAAACAGTTTAAAATAGTTTCTTAATGCACTGCTACATCCCAGAGTCCCTGACAGTTACCTCACTTAATGCACAGGGCAGAAACCAAGAAGGGAAAAGCTCTGTTCATGACTAATGCTTCAGATGACATTGCAGCTCCTTCCCCCTGTGAAACAGCGAACCCAGGCACTTCTACAGCCCCTGGAGTGATAATTTCCTGGAGATATGATCACAGAAGTGCAAAGACTGACTACTGCAAGGTTCAGTGGTGCTTTAGAGAAGAAACTAAGAGTGTATGCCTAACTTGCATTAGAACTTCCCCACTGCGTGTCCCTCTTTCCTATAGCTCACCATTGAGACATCCAGTTTTCCTTTGTACACAAATTTGTAGAATAACTTGTTCCTACAAGCTGGGTACATTCAAAGCAATTTTTTTTTTTAGCTATTGTCCCATCAGATTAATTAGAAATAAAGACAGTCTTGAGCATTTTCTCATTGTGTGGAATAACTTCTTCCCTAAGCTTTCAGACAACATTTGTTTCCCAATGCAAAGAGACAGGATGTCATATCAAAAACCAGCAGCAGTAAATGAGAGCAGCAGGGAACAGCATATAACCGAATGCAAAGCCCAGCCTGATCAATTAAAGGTCATACTACCTTGTAACACATGCTAAAGAGGTCCTTTGTGCTAGCTGTGTAGCATTTAAGATAGAAAAGGATTTCACAGCTACAACAACAGAAAGCGTTGTTTCTACATGTGATGTAGCTGCAACATCACAAACAGACATAGTGATGACTGAAATAAAAGAAACAGAAGCAGCCCGTATTCTTAGGAATGACATTTTGCCATTTTCTAGATACGAAGAGTTTGAGCACTCATAGCATCTAGGAGCCCAATAAGAACTTAGTAGAAATATATTCTCTAAGGCAACTTCTCCTGTATCTCATTTATAAAGACCCAGAAAATAGTGCAGTGCAGCTGGAATTTCTACATCTCTCCCATTAATTTTCTCCTGCCTTTGTGAAGACTCAGATTGTTCTTTGGAGGAAGGAAGCAGAGGATGCCTCATGTATGGTGTGATATGGCTGAGTGTCACACTGAAATTTCTCAGGTTTTCAGTGGGAAAAACTGAGTCTTATGAGTGGGAAATTCTAATCTCATTTTCAATGAACTCAAATCTATTTCTTCTCTTTGTAACTGTAATGCATATTTTATCTGAGTTGGAAAAATAAGTTTTGTCAACTATGCTCATGTAATTTAACATAAAATGCCTTGGATTAATAAATACTTTCAATTTTATATAGGGCAAAAATCTTCCAAGTAATATATTTTTAAAATTTTGGATACGAACACTGTGAATTTAAGAGTTAAAATGCCAAAATAATTCCTCACCAACCATCAACAAGCATGACACCATTACCCTATGGGTATAATAGTATTTTATATAACTTGGCTATAACCAACAACTCTCTAATTGAACTTAAGGTTCACCCACCAAAAGGGAAGTCACAAGTCATGGATCATGGGGGAGAAGCTACAATCACCACTTTACAAAACCAGTATAATCTCTAACTACATTCTAAATATTCATCCTTGTATCCACAGATAAGTATAATTCCTAAGCCTTATCAAAGGAACTTCTTGCAGCAGACAGAGACCATTACAGAAAACTCTAATGGAGCAAAATAGAGCAAGAAATCATGTGGGGTTCAGTTCCAAATGACACATCTATAACACAATTCCTGACCTAATGCCCAAAAATCATTGCAGAAGATTGTAAGAGCCTGTGATAGCTGAAACATATGACCCCGTAGGTGAAACTGTTTGAGAAGGATTAGTAGGTATGGCCTTGTTGGAGTAAGCATGTCACTGGGGATGGGCTGTGAGGTGTCAAAAGCCCTTGCCATTCTCAATTTCTCTCTCTCTCTCTCTCTCTCTCTCTCTCTCTCTCTCTCTCTCTCTCTCCCTTCCCTCCTTTTCCCCCTCCCTTCTTCCCTCGCTCTCATGCTTGTGGATGAAGATATAAGCTCTCAGATACTGCTCCTGTGCCAGGATTGCCTGCCTGCTACCATGCTTCTCACCATGATGGTCATGGACTCACCCCAACAGTGAGCTCCACATTATATGCTTGCTTTATAAGTTGCCTTGGTCATGGTGTTTTCATCATAGCCATCAAAAAGTAATCAAGACAGAGGTTGAGGAACAGGAAGTTTGGTGTGAGAGTGTGCTTCCTAGAAATGTCAGAGAAGCTCCATCTGTGAAGTCTCATCAATACGGCTGCCTGAAGAAGACCTGAACAAGCATGGCATGAATAATAATGCAAACATGGAAGGGGACAATCTCCTGTAGCCTCAACCCTGGACAAATATACAGGCAACTAAAGAATATTGAGAGCAGGAGAAATAGTCTTTCCTGATTGGTTATCCAACACCAGGTAGTGAGCCCTGAAATCATGTTCATACAAGTAACATTATATGGACCAAACAGGTTGTATTTATATATTTAGGAATATATTTTCACCAAACAAAACTTGCATTTACATTTCCAAAAGTTATTTCTTGGAATTTAAGTATCAAATGTGGTCAGCATCGATGTGGAGAGACAACCCCTGATGGATGAAAACTGGGCTTCCAATCCTGTCTGCATGCCTTTGAGCTTCAGTCTTATTATGTATAAAGAAGATATTTGTAAGGTTATGGATGTAAGTATGTGCATCTCTTCATGCCCAGCACATAGCTGCTATTTTGTGATGGTGTTATTATCTGGCATGGATTGTCTTATGTGTAATGTCTAGGAATATGTAGTTTATGGAAATTATTTTTCACTATCATCCCCAGAAAGATATTTGAGTTAGGTGTTACTAAGGATAAAAAGCAAGTTGATATTTCTTTCCTAGGATGAATAAAGACATGGGTGCTAGACTTATTACTGGTCATATCTACAACCTTTCAGTGATGTATCAAAGTAACAGCATTTCCTCTGAGCAGTATTACCTTCATCTCAGAGGTTTGTGGATAGCTAACCCCTGAAGATAGCCAATATGAACAATAGAAAGACATCATTAATTGGCAAAGGGAACATACAAAGAACAAGCCTTGAATACACGATCCCTAAGAGAAGACTGAATGGTGAGAAGTATGGTCCATTCAGCCGAGAAACATGGTGGCAAAAGTTGCTTCTGAGATAAGTTTGGGCTTCAGAGAAGTGTGAAGGGAGCATTTTAATCTGTCTATTGATGCTTTAGAGAACTCTTCTTCAAATAGCATATTGAAATCTCAGCTTCCATCGTATAAGGCTGTGGCAGTGAAAGCCAGACATTTCAACGGAACCAGATACTGTGTGACCTGAAGGAAGGCAGTCCATTATGTGAGAATTTGGTCTGTGAACAGGATGTTCTCACAAGTGGCCTCAAAGTCTTTATCCAGATAGTAAAGCCATACAGACAAGCCTTTGGCCACCTTAGTAAATCTTGGTATTTTGGCTTCTTGTGGGGAATTAATCTTAGCATCATTAAAATATTTCCAAAAATATTTCTTATGTGGCAATACCTCTAAAAGGCAATGGAATCTTTGACTTGGCATGCTCTCCTTTTCCTCTTCTTAAAACTATCATATAGTACTTTGACATCTTTATGAAGAATTCTAGCTGTTATCTGTGGAGACCTTTTAATAAAGCTATTACATCATTTTCCTGATCTGTTTGATGTTTCAAGCTTGTCTTTTTTTCCCCTGCTACACACACACACACACACACACACACACACACACACACACACACACACACAGTCACTACCCAGACATTTTTTGTGGATTCTTTCTATTCCCCACCCACTGAAACTGTCAAGGCTCTGACAGTCATTTTAAAAGGAAAAAGAAAGCACAGGTTAGAAGGTAGAAAATCTTAGTTTTACAAAAGTGGTTAAGAGGCTGGGGGAGGGACACTGTGATATTAGAGAAAACAAAAGATTTGACTCTTTTCTTAGACATTTTAACACAGAAAGCACGGACAAGTAGCAGAGTTCAAGAAGGAATTGATGAATGTAAAGTCAGTGGCTACTGTTTGTAACTTCTTGTCCAAAATTTAACAAAATAGAACATTTCCTGGATTTCTCAAATACCTGTGATGGTAGAAACTGCTTTTGGGGAGCTATTCCTGGCAGAGACTCTTCTCATGAGATTGTCCATCTAATGAAGTCTGTCAAAGGCAAACTTGAAGAACTGAAGGTGGCTGCTGTATTTCCCACACTGGGGGAAGATCACCAATTCAAGGATCCAAACAACCCCCAAATGCAGTAAGTAGACAGGGAAGTAGTTCTATGAATTTCTGTGTTGCCTTCAATATCATTCCTTAAAATGGAGCTACTTGTGATTTTTAGTGGAGCTCTATGGGAAAATTTAGTGGGGAAAATCAAATTACAAGTATGTCCTAACAAGTATGTGCTAGTTCACTGTGAACGGGAACAATTGAAGCTGGTATACAGCTAAGTGCACCTGTTACTCATACAGAAGACCTGGATTTGGTCCCCATCAACCACTGTTGGCTCACAACTATCTATCATTCTACTTACAAGGAATCTGATGCACTCTTCTGAGCTTTATAGGTACTGCATACACAAGGTGCACATATGTACATGTAGGCAAAACACTCATACACATAAAATAAAAATAAACAAATCTTTAAAAAGTATCCTTGAAGTGCTAGTCTTGTAAGTCAAACACAAAAGTAAGAGGTTATTAAGCTAAACAGTCCATTTGAACGGGCCCTAATCTAGTGACTAGTCATCATAGAAGAGACTATTTGGACACACAAGGGCACATGAGGGATGTTCATGCACAGAAGACAGACAAGCTTTGAACTGAAGAAACAAACCTCAGAACAAGACAGCCTTGAAGATGGCTTGGTCTTGAGGCCTCTGCCTACAGAACAATGAAAAACTAAAAGCTACTGTTTAAGCCATGGTCTGTGGTACTATGTTATGGCGTATTTAACAAATAATTCAGAAATTATTTTGAGTCATTTCAAGATCATATTGTAAGCTTACTCACAGACACTAGATATTAAGTCCTGAAAACATTTTGTTATTAATTGCTAAAATACTTTAGAAATGAGTTCTGTTTGAGATCTTCAATTTAGAGAACAATGACAAGTCTGTGTGAAGATGTCACAGTGAAAACTGGCATTTTGTATGTTCACATGAAAAAACAAAGAACTATGTTGATCTCAATGTCATGTTCATTTGAATTATCAACTTTATATTAAAAGCACATTGTGTTCCCTTTCGGTTTGTGGCAAATCATGGGAGTCACCACCAAAGTTGTAGTAGTTGGCATTGCTACAAAAGAAAGTCTAAAATGTGCAGGATTTTGCATTACTTATAAAATAATCATAAAAGGTGTTTCTGGATGAAATGTGTAGATGCAGGCATGTGTAATTCCATTGTGCACATAGAGGAATTTTTGCAAAAGGAACTACCCCTTATCATTCTGTGGCATTTCTCAGAGTCTCCCTCAATTTCCTTTGCAGCAGCTTGTGGTTACACTTGCATAGAGGAGTGTAGGTCCATTTACATGTGTGCCTTAGAGTAAGTTTCCCAATTTATGTACCACATCTCAGTGCAAAACAATCAGGACAGCACTGTGTAAGATAAATCCTGACACACACTGATGCTTAAATGAGGTGAGATTCTCTTTACAGAAACATGTTTATGGTTCCTTCAATTTGATAAATGCTATGAAAGCAGATAATCCTTATTGTGCCCATTTCCAAAATTCTAGAAACAAATTCCAAGGCCCAAAGGCTGGCCTGTTTGTTAACACTAATTTCTATTCTCACATCCCACCTAAAGAAGTTTGTATAAATAAACACCAGAAAAACGATAGTAAATAGTCACAATTAGTTTTGGAGGATTTACAAAATACTTATGCAAACCAATAAGTAAGCAACTTTTATTGCTGAATTGTAAAGATTATCTTCTAGTCAAGACTGCACTGACTTCAACCCTGTTGAGTTGTCTTTGATGCTTATTTCTGAATCATGATGCCAAGCGAAAGCTGAACTCAAGGCATACCACATCCTGTGAGGTACACAGCTCAGTGAAGCTCCAACAGGGTGACAGCCACCATGACACTTATCAGGGATAATGAAAGTGTGGCAAATGGATGGATGCCCAGCTGGTCAGCTGGTGACTAAAAGAGCGACTTGAACTTACAAAGATCCATTATGGTTTCTAAAGTTAATATGGAATTTCGCCGCTCCTACCTTTCGATGCAAGCAGATTTCAATGACATTTGGGGCTCTCTTCTACTTAGAAAGAAGATTGAGAGAAGGGAGCTACAAGCCCTGCCTTTGTGCTCTGATTTGCTTTGATGTCCCTACAGCCTTCATTCTCAGGAAGTATTCAACTGTCATTTCCAACACTGGTGTCCTTCAAGTCCATCTCCAAGGCCATACTCCAGTCACCCCAGCACCACTATGCCATCTCCTACCTTAGTGTAAGTAACACAAGCTTTCTGAAATCTCCCCCCTACTCTCCACATGGTACATTGGAAACAATGTGTTTGCTCCAAAGAACTGCAAGTTCTATGAAAGTAGGGTGTTTGGTGTGTTTTGTTTGTTTGTTTGTTTGTTTGTTTTTGCTTGTTTATTTGTTTTTGGTTTTTTCAAGACAGGGTTTCTCCATGTTGTTTTGGTGCCTGTCCTGGATCTCACTCTGTAGAGCAGGCTGGTCTCAAACTCACAGAGATCCGCCTGCCTCTGCCTCCCGAGTGCTGGGATTAAAGGCGTGCGCCGCCACTGCCCGGCATTGGTGTTTGTTTTTTATTCCTTCTGTAAGCCTGCATACTTTCAAGTATATGACAGTTCTTATATAATACCTTTGAATAATTATTTGACTAAGTATAATTACAGCCTTTACCCCATCCCTTTCCTCTCTCCAAATCCTCCTAGGTACCCATCCCTAAACATGCTCTCTTTCAAATTTGTGGCCTTTTCTTTAATTATTACACATGTGTGCACATATATTTCTAAATACATAAATATAATATTTTAAATGAGTTACTAAACACATCAGTAGACTGTACCTCCTTAGACACTTATCTCTTCCATAAACCTCTGTTCTCACATACCTTGGACAATGAATCTCTGCTCTTTAAACACGAACAAACCTATTTCATGCTCCTAGTCTCTTCTTGCTGCAGACTTGCTGATACTGTCTTATATTCATTCTAAATCCTACTATAAAGCCTTTTGGTTGGGGAAATAGATCACTATAGCAACTGCAGTCGTTATTGCTTTCCTCCTCAACACAGTGGAAAAGCAGGAGTAATTCAATGGTAAGACTTAGCTATGGAATTAAATCCCAGGATAAAACTTGACAGTGACTTGCTGCTAATTATTTGTAAAGATACTCAACTCAAGTTTGGGTAAAAATATTGGAATCAACAGATTTTATAATACTGATAATTTACTGAGAATAGCAACAGATGATATTCTCTCTTAACAGTAATAGAGCAGTGATGAAATAGACAAAGATGGAGAAAATAGTGTATATAATACCAATGGCATTCATCGGAACTCATGCCAGATTACAGCAGATATTCTGCTTCTCATTCTACTTTTATTTGTTAAAGGTAAATGTCATCTCCCGGGAGCAAGGCAGGAATCTCGATTGGAAAAGACTGGCACAGTCAGTTCCTGTTTCTACTGGATATCTGACCATGAGTATTTTATTTGGCTTGTCTTCAAAACTAAAGCAAAATTCTATGTTGCCTCGTGTTTTAAGAAACTGTATTCATTTGATAACTAAGCTAAGGGATCACCGCCTAATAAAGTATCAAGTATAGTTGACTTTTAAGGCATTTTTCATTGTCAAAATAATTTAGGTGAGCAGTATAGTACAGGTGGAACTATATGATCTATTTCTCACAAAAATGAAAAATTCCCTTTAAGAAAAGTGCTTTTTTAAGTGGTATTTTTTAATACTGAAAATATATGGGGAAAGATAGCTAATTACAATTGATACTATTAAAGAAAAAAAATCACAGTAATGCACCATGGGCATGCCACTAAATCTGTCCAAGGCGTGTCATATCAGTAATAGGGAGATATTTTACCACATTATTCTTTAGAATAAGACACAATTCTTGTAAAGCATCAAGGGTCAGTTTCTTAACAGTTTCTTCTACATAGTGTTAAATATATGATGGCAATTATTATCTTTATAGATTATATAGAATCATGAAATTTGAGAAATGAGAAGACCTTAGATAGAACCTGTCCACTCCCCATCAAATGTGTGATAACCTAGATGGATTGGTCTCTCAGGTCTATAGAGTTAGAACAATCTGAAAGGACCATAAGCTCGTAGAGTTGAAGTATGTAACTTCATAAAACTGTGCACATGGACAGTATTCCTTTTTCCTAATGAACTATAAAAATATAAAAAGAACACCATCATAATTCAAGGGCAAATGCAATAGGCCTTCTTCCTTTGGCTTGGTTAAATATTGAAATATTCTAAAACTGTGTTGCCATTCCATTTGCTTGTGGTTCTAGGCACTGGACCTAGGTCCTTATGTATGTTAGGCAAGTACTCTTTCAATGAGCCGCTCATTCCCCACACATTTTGTTTTGTTTTGTTTGGTCTTCTGAGGAGGTGTTGATATTTTGCCCAAGTTGGCTTTGAACTTGTGATCCTCCAAATTTAGCCTTCCAAGTAGGTATACAGCCAGGATTAGAAACGTGTAATACACACCTGCTTCCATTTTGGCATTACATTTATCTCAGCAGTTTAATGACTTTTCGGTATGTTCAGTAAGTCAAAGCAGGTGATTGAAATGACAAATATGATACAAACCACGAGCGAGCAGGTAGGTTTTCTATTGCAAGTGTAAAAGTTTACCAAAAACCTCTTAATCACCAGCATAAAGGCAGCACACATAAAGGCAGTCCACTATTGGACTCAGTGACTGCTTCCTTTGTTGTGATAACAAAAAGTATTTTGACACATGGGGTCATCAGGGGAATAATAACATAAAACACAAATGCAAGAGGGTAAGATGATTTGAGGAACTAGAATTTAGTGAAAAGCTACAAACAAACAAACAAAAGACATAGTTGGAATATGAAAGATGAATGTGCTCATCAATTTAGATGGATTCTGAACATCTTAATATATACCAGAAGTATTTTTATAATATGCCACTCATCACAATCATTACCAGAGTATTGTCCAAGTGGACAGTTAATTTCCCACCATTACCACAGAGTCAAAAAAAACCTTCTTCTGAGCACCGGAAACACTTGAAGAGGAAAAACAATGAGACATCCCTAGACCTACCTTGATAGCTCCAAAAATTCTTTCTTGGTACAGTATAGATGTCACCATGGTCCTATGACTCTAATGACTAGGGTTGGTATAAAAAGAAATTACTAGAAATGTCTCCTTAACAAAGAGCAGTATCACACGATGCATGCATAATAAGTAGCCATTTCTCCCTTCTCGACATGATGGTCCTTCTTTAAGCATTAGACGTCACCTCGCCTGTCCACTTCATATTTTTGTCAGCCCTCCTCTGTCTGCTCAGTAATAGAGAATACGGCATTTTCAGTTACAAAACCACCTCCCGAATGAATGCTTCCTCCCAACTGTGCTTCAGCTCCAGGAGGATAAAACCAGTATCCTTTGTTTACCCCAGTCTTTATCGGGTCCAACCAACAGGAGGACAATGAGGAAGCAGGTCCTAACACTTGGTCACAGAAGCCTTAAAGCAGGATCTGAGGCTTTTGGACCCATGTTAGGATCTGACTGTATAATGTGGATCTTAACACATAAAATCAATGAATAGGCCATAGTCATGAGTCTCTTGGTACATTGAGGAGTGAAAATAAAATGAATATTTGAGAAAAACACCTGTAAGCAAAAAGAAAAGCATGTATTAAAAAAAATTTTTAAGATAGAAACTCTGTAGTGTGGTCTACCCACCTGCTAGCATGGTCTTTATAATGCTCATTCATTAAAATCCCAATCATTCTCCAATGCCCAGCTCACATTTTGCTCTTCCATGAAGGTAGCCTAAATTAGCATTTGGCAACTCCTTTATTTAAATATTTCCTGTGTCACTCACTTAACTAAAGCTGTGCTCTTCCTAGTGATGCTTCTCCAGTACTCTGTCTCAGACTAGGTTTTGAGATGGAAGATCTGCAGCAACTCCATGTTTGCTGGGGTCAGGAGCAACGCGCTGAAGTGCTAGGAGGCATTTATCTCTTAGTATGTGACCTCACATTCTGACAGCTAAGACAAGATAAATTTGTTCCCAGAGTAAAATACAGTAGTCACATTTATCCAAAGACAGTATGTTCCAACTATTGAGAGTCCCTGACAGTGTATAAGATGATGTGGTTTTCCTGTTCACACATACTTAGGGCAAAGTTTGCTTTATATTAGGCACAGTAAGAAATTAATCTGTAATAAATGTGTTAGTTTAAATGTAATTGACTCCCATAAGCTCATAGGGAGTGGCATTATTAGGATGTGTGGCTTTGTTGGAGTAGGTATGGCCTTTTAGGAGGAAGTGTGTCATTGTGGAGGTAGGCTTTGAGGTCTCATATATGCTCAAGCCACACCCAGTATCCCAGTTCACTTACTGTTGCCTGCGTAAGATGTAGAACTCTCAGCTACCACTCCAGCACTATGTCTGCCTGCATGCCACCATGTCCCACTATGATGATAATGGACAAAACCTCTGAAACTTTAAGCCAGGCCCAATTAAATGTTTTCCTTTATAAGAGTTGCCGTGGTCATGGTGTCTCTTCACAGCAATAGAAACCCTAACGAAGACAGCAACTAATGATGATTTGGGATAATTATAACTAAATATCCCAATCAAGGTGCTGGCGTCACTACTCTCGCACTTGGTTGCCCTCATTGAGAACCAGGGCCATCTGAACACTAACTCTGCAATACCACCATGCTAAATTTGGTTATCTTAATGTTCTTAGGTGACTAACAAATGAGTAGCTATTGATGTGCTAGAAAAGGGGATGACTCAAATCTGATAGTGGACAGATCCACATGGGAAGATTTCTCCACATTACTCAGACTGGTGAAAGGTTTAAAACTTATGAATTGTTTATTTCTGGGGATTTCTAGCTAATATTTTCAGACCAAAGTTGACTGTTGGTAACTCAGAATACATACAGAATACATAACCACAATAAAGAGGGAATACTGTATACACGTGCTTAGAGAAATTGGCATTTATAGCACTAAACTATTTTATTTAACAACAAGGAGGTGTTTTTGTTTTGTATTTGCAATTTACTTGGTTTTAATTAATTACAAATTGTTTCAAACTAATAGCTAATAAATTTCAAACAACCTCATGAGCTATGTATTATTATTATTATGTCCATAGAGAGCACTGCAAAGTACAGTAATTAATACCTGAATTGGGATCAAAACCCAAGTAGTGGGGTCTTGACCATTCTGTCTTAACTGTTACAATATCTCAACTTTAATCTTGCTTTAAGCCTGTAACATAGGTCTACCATTTGGTCATGTAGGCCATGGTCCCTACTTCTTATAGCAATTTTGGTGTTTAAAAGTGGATACAAGTTGGACCTGGCACCTAATTATTTGCATCTATACAAACAATAACAAGCTTTGGGAAACGGCATTATTATAAAGCACGTTGTAAATCAAAAGGACCTCAGGATAGCCTTCAAGGATTTGAAGTGAAGTAGTAAACATTAGTTATAGATTTGCTATGTATCTCACTGGTAGAGAATCTCTCTGGCACATAAAGTCTCTGGTTTTAATTCCCCAACATGTAAAAAATAAATGACAATAATTGGTGTTACAACTCCCATATTAAAAAAAAGTTGGGAATAAAACCCCCACTAATTGTTTTATTTCAACCCCCAACTCCAGGCACTTCCTAAAAATGCACAGGCTATTCCAACTAGGGAAGCAGGTAGGCTAACTACAGATCTCCACCTTTCCCTCCTCTCTTCCAAATCCAATCCCGAATCTCCTTCCCAGCTTTGTAGCATACCACCTGCAGCCAGTCCTTCCCCCTACTGCCCTGCCTCCAGTGGATCACACAGATATTCCCTCCAAACTTGTTCCTCCCACTGATTGCTTTATCCCAGGCCCAACTTCAACAGGCATTTCTGGTAACCAAGAGTCTACTCTGGCCAGCTTTGCAGGTAGGCTAATTGTAGATCTTTCCCTCTCCCTCCATCCCTACAAGTCCTATCCCCTAGTCTCATTTCCTATTGAAGACCACCTCCTACAGCCTCTCCTCAATCTCTGCACCCATTCCCAAAGACTAAGAAGATCCTAATGGAGCACACTACTTTCCTCCCTTCTGTGGACAGCCCCTTAACACTATCCCTCCTACCCATCCACATTCCTATGTGTCAGCTCCCAATACCTAAAAACGCATGTTACCTGGAATCCCCAGTGACCATACCTATCAGGATTCCAGAAGAATTGCCTACCAACAACACACAGCCACCCACATCCTCCTAAGAACCATAGAGGGCAGCAGAAATCCAGGGGCGGTGACACGCACCCAACAAAGGAACGACCAGATATGAGCACCTGGAATTGCAATTTTCACAAACCCAGATGCCGAGACACCAGTGTAAAAACATGATCAATAACAGGCAGGACAATGTGTCTCCACCAGAGCCCAGAAACCCTACTACAGCAGGTCCTGAGCACAAGACAAAGACTTTAAATAGTCTCTCTCTATTTAAATATATATAGGATAGAGATCCTTAAAGAGGAAATGGATACATGAAAACATAAACAGTAGAAGCAAAGAAGTAAAACAATTCAAGACCTGAAAGTGGAAACAGAATTAATAAATAAATAAAACCCAAACTGAGAGAAATATGGAAATGAAAATTCAGGAAGTTGAACAGGAATCTCAGAGGCAACCCTCACCAACAGAGTCCAAGAGATGGAAGAGAGACTCTCAGGCCCTGAAGACAAAGGATACACTTGTTCAAAAAAAAAAAATGTTCAATCTAAAAACAATCCCAGCACAAAACTTCCAGAAGTCTTGGACATTATGAAAAGACAAATTGAAGAATCATAGGAATAGAGGAAGGAGAAGACACTCAAGTCAAATACACAGCAAATATTTTGAGTGAAATCCTAGGAATGGGACCAGGATCTGTCCCTAGTGCATGAGCTGGCCTTTTGGAACCTATTCCCTACGGTGGGATGTCTCACTCAGTCTTGATGTGACAGGGAGGAGACTGGTCCTATCTCAACTTGATATGCCATGCTTTGTTGACTCCAATGGGAGGCCTTACCCTTCCTGAGGAGTGGATGGGGGGTGTGTCAAGGAGGGGAGGGGAGGGAATAGGAGGAAAAGATGGAGGGGAAACTGTGGCTGATATGTAAGATAAATTAAAAAAATACTTTAAAAATCATAGAATAAAATTACCCTAACATAAAGGAGATACTAATCAATTCAGAAGATGTATATAGAACAAAAAATAAGTTTACTGAACAAGAAAAGAAAGTCCCCTTAGCACATAAGAAGCAAAACATTAAGTGTACAGAATGCACAAAGAATACCAAAAGATATAAGAGAAAAAGACCGAGTAACATATAAAGTAACATATAAACATATAACATATAAACCTATTAGAATAGCACCTGACTCCCTGTGTAAACATTAAAAGCCAGAAAGGCCTGGATAGATTGTCTACAGATTCTAAGAGACCACAGATGCCAGCCCAGACTATTATACCCAGAAAAACTTTAAATAAGAATAGATGGAGAGCCGGGCGGTGGTGGCGCACGCCTTTAATCCCAGCACTTGGGAGGTAGAGGCAGGCGGATCTCTGTGAGTTCGAGGCCAGCCTGGTCTCCAAAGCGAGTTCCAGGAAAGGCGCAAAGCTACACAGAGAAACACTGTCTCAAAAAAAAAAAAAAAAAATAGATGGAGAAAAGAAGATATGCCATGGGGGAAAAAACAATTATAAAACAAAAACCAAATTTAAACAATATCTATCTACAAATCCAGCCCTATAAAAGGGGCTAGAAGAAAAACTTCAACCTAAAGAGGTTAACCACACCCAAGAACACACCAGGAATAATCCCAAACCGTCAGATCAAAAGATAAAACACACACACACACACACACTAAATAAATAAATAAGCAAATAAATAAATAAATATGTAATAAATAAATAAATAAATGGCCCTCACATCCACAATCACCACTAAAACAACAAGAAAATAGCAGGAAATAAATACCACTCATTGATATTTCTCAACATCAATGATCTCAATTCTTCAATAAAAAGACACAGAATAACAGAATGGATGTAAATAAAGGATCCATCCTGCTGCTGCTGCATCCAAAACCTTAACATACCTTAACATCAGGATGGAAGGAGAGATTCCAAGTAAATGGACCTAAGAAAAAAGCTGGTGCAGCCATTTCAATATCCGACAAAACAGACTTCAAACCAAACCTCATCCGAAGAGGTAGGGAGGGACACTACATACTCATCAACGGAAAATCCACCGAAAGGACACTGCAAGTCTTAACATCCATGCACCAAACATAAGAGTACCCAAGTTCATAAAAGAAACACCACTATAGCTTAAATCACACCCACAATGGGAGACTCCAATATCCCTCTCTCACAAAGAGACAGGTCATTTAGACAAAAACTAGACAAATTCTGGAGTTAACTGAAAAAAACCCAGCTACCACCCAGGCCCAGAACCAGGATCATGAGGTAGCTCGCCTCCAACACCCACCTCATCTATGAACTGCTGGAGCATATGAAGGGGCCAGTTCTGTAGATCCAGAGCTACCGGATCTCCAGCACACAAGACAACAATAGTATATCCAAGAGGAGCCTCAGTAAGAGCCCACTATCCATAGTGTAGAATAAATCAGAGGCCTTGAACCAGACCAATGACTCACTGCAATGAACACTTACAAGTAAAGATGTATGGATTAAAGGGTACATTGTATAACTCACTGGGCAACCCATACTACAGCTTCCATGATAAGATTTTTATTATTATTTGTTGTTGTTGTTTTGTTTTTTGGGGTTTTGTTTTGTTTTTTTGGTGGGGGCATGTTGCAAGTGCAGAGGGCACAAGTAAGGAGATGGGAGGTGAGTGGGATCAGGATGCATGATGTGAAATCCACCAGAAATCAATAAAAAAATTAAAACACACAAACAAACAGATATTTACAGAATATTTCATACAAATATAAAAGAATATTCCTCTTCACAGTACCTCATGGAACTTTCTCCAAAACTGACCACATATTAGGAAACAAAGCAAGTTTCAACAGACACAAGAAAACTGAAATAACAATCTGCATCTTATCTGACCACCACAGATTAAAACTGGATATCAACACAGAAACTTACAAACTCATAGACACTGAACATCTACTACTGAATAAAAAAATGAGTCAACACAAAAATTAAGAAAGAAATTAAAGACACAATGGGACACAATGGATGAGGTTCTAAAAGGTGAGTACAATGAAGTAAGTGCCCACAAAAAAAAATTGTTTCTTGAAAGATCTAATACTAGTAACTTAACAGCACACCCGAGAGCTCTAGAACAAAAAGAAGAACACACACCCAAAAGGAGAAGACAGTAAGAAATAGTACAAATCATGAAGGAAATCAATAAAAACAACAACAACAACAAAATACACTAAGAAGCATTAAAGAAGAAAGGGTTGTTTCTTTGAGAAAATCAATAACATTGACAAACTCTTATCCAAATTAACTTTAAAAAATGAAGAGAGAAGATCCAAATGAACTGAACTAGAAAGGAAAAGATGGATGTAACAACAGACTCTGTGGAAACCCAGAGAATCATAAGGATATACTTTAAAAACCTTTACTCTACCATATGGAAAATCTAAAAGAAACGGATAATTTTCTTAATACATACCACTTACCAAAGTCAAATCAAGATCAGATAAGCAATTTAAAAAGACCTATAACCTCTACTGAAATAGAAACAGTAATAAAAAGTCTTTCAACCAAAAAAGCCCAGGGCCAGATGATTTTCACACAGAATTTTACCATAATTTGAAAGAAGAGTTCAAGTCAGACTTTCTTTGGACTACCAGCTCCCAAATAATGACACAGACTTTTTATTAAGTATGAAAGCTTGGCCTTGGATTAGGCTTGTTCCCAACTAGCTCTTATAACTTAAAATAACCAGTTTATACCAATCTACTTTCTACCACATAGATTGTTACCTCTCCTCCACATTGTACATCTGACTTCCTCTGCTTCTGGCTGGTGAAATCCTCTGGCCCAAATTTTTTCCCTGAGTTCCTCTCTCTCCCCAGAAATCCTGCCTATCCTCTCCTGCTTAGCTATTAGCTATTCAGCTCTTTATTAAATGGATCAGAAGGTGCCTTAGGCAAGTTTGGTAAAACAGTGAGACATCTTCACATGGTGAGATCAAATATTCTGCAATATTTCCCCTTTTTATGTCTAAACAAAAAGGAAAGGTTTAAACTATAACACAGTAGAAATACATAAAATAATTATCAAGTAAGTATTACATTCACAATGTCCAGTCCATTTATATTTGGTTAATTGGAGAAAGTACTTTATTATCTATCCTCTCTTGGGTCCACAGTTTTATATGTAAACCACTTTTTATCATAACTTGCATTACCATCTAAAAATATCTTTTTAGACCTTAAAACATTTTCTTAAATAAACAATGTAAGCTTTTATGTCCCTCAACCATTATAAATTTGACATCTCTTTTGTGTTTCTTTTTTGAAGTTGGTAACAAAGAAAATGGTAAAACTATAGTTAGTTTTCATCAGATACTTGAGAGAATAAAATATTGCCTGAGTAAACAGGACATGCAGAGCAAGCAACTTCCAAAACTATGGAAATGACAGAGACAGCTGGCTGCCTGAACATCCATAAATGTATATAGGCTGGTTTAATTTATTAGATTTTTCTACTACTATCTAACGTCTCTCAGTAGCTTTTGTTTTTTGTTAATAAAGCACTGTAGAAGTTCCAAACGTCCTATAGTATGATATTTCCCATCCTTATATGCTTATTCTTTTCATGTTACTTTACTCTCTTTAAACACACTATTTTATTATTTTTAACTATTTTTTCTATGACTATCTTTACCCATCTTCTTTTCTTTCTTCAGCACCTAAGTCCATTTTTTTTTTCAAGTATACTGTACCTGTTCAGAGGTTTTTCTCATTCTGGACCTGGCTTTATGTGGGTTGTGGCTCCAGAAAAAAATGTTGCAAGGCCCTTCTGTGCATCTATAGGCTCCTTTTGAAGCTCTTGTTAGCACATGCGCTGACAGCTGGCTCTGCCCACCTTGGGTCCATGAGAACGGAGTCTGAGGTCTGCTGGCACTGGCTGGGAGCTGTGTTTACCGGCCCCAGCTCTGGGAAGTTGCTGAGCCTGTGCTGCAGCCAGCATTTCTATCTAGTCTCCCACAGAATAGCACAGCAGCTGCTCACAGGCCCTCCACATGGATATATGTGCCTCCACATTGGATGCCAAATGTAGTCAGGCTTTTATGTGGACTGCCAGCTCCCAAATGACACAGACACTTTTATTAAGTATGAAAGCTTGGCCTCAGCTGCGGCTTGTTCCCAACTCGCTTCTAAAACTTAAATTAACCAGTTTATATTAATTTAAGTTAAACTTAAATTAACCCAACGGCTTGTTACCTTCCCTCCATACTGTATATCCTACTTCCTCTGTTTCTGGCTAGTGAAATCCCCTGTGCCAGATTCTTTCCCCGGGTGCCGCTCTCTCCTTGCCATCCCCTCCTGGCTAGCCATTGGCTGTTCAGCTCTTTATTAAACCAATCAGAAGGTGCCTTAGGCAGGTTTGGTAAAACAGTGACACATCTTCACACAGTATGAACAAATATCCTACAACGAAGAGTTAATTCCAAAGTCCTGAAGTTGGTTCGCAAAAGAGAAAGAAAAGGAACATTGACCAGTTCATTTTATAAGGCCACAATTACTCTGATACCCAAACTAAATAAAGACCCAACAAAGAAAGAGAATTAAAGACCAATTTCCCTCATGAGCATAGGTGCAAAAATTCTCAATTAAATATTTTCAAAACAAATCCAAGAACACATCAAAAATATCATCCACCACTATCAAGTAGACTTATTTTCAGTTATTCAGGGATGGTTCAATGAATGCAAATCTATAAATGTAGTCTACCATATAAAGAAATTTAAAAAAACCTACAAAATCACCTCATTAAATGAATAAAAGGCCTTTGACAAAATCCAACACCCTTAAAAAAAGAGTACTGAACAGATTAAGGATACAAGGGTCATAACTCAACATAATGAGAGCAAGACCTTAGCCAACATCAACTTAAATGGAGAGAAACTCAAAGCATTCCACTAAAATCAGAAACAAGAGAAGGTTGTTTATGCTATCCATGTCTATTCAATATAGTACTTCAAGTCTTAGCTAGAACAATAAAGCAGCTGAGAGAATTCAAGAGGATACAAATTGGAAAGGAAAAAGTCAAAGTATCTTTAATTTCAGATGATGTGATAAAATACATAAGTGACTCTAAAATCATCAGAAAACTACAATTGATAAATACTTTTAGCAAAGCATCTGTATACAAAATTAACACACAAAAATCAGTAGAACTCCTAATGAGGGAAATCAGGGAAACAATACCTTTTACAATCACCTCAAATTAGAGATACTATCTTGGAGTAACTTCAACCAAGCAAGTGAAAGACTTGTATGATAAAAAAAAAAAACTGTAAGATTGAAGAAAGAAACTGAAGAAGAATTGAAAAGATGGAAAAATCTCCCGTGCTCATGGATTAGTAGGATTAATAAAGTAAAAAATGACTATCCTATCAAAAGCTACCTACAGATTCAACACAATTGAAATTACAACACAATTCATCATCAATTAGAAAGGACAATTTTCAGCTTCATATGGAAACACACACACACACACACACACACACACACACACACACACACACACACAGTAAAGCAAGAGCAATCCTGAATAATAAAAGACTTGAGTTGGTATCACCACCCCCTACTTCAAGCTATACTACAGAGGTATCATAATAAAAACAGCATAGTATTGGTATAAAAACAGACATATTGATCAATGGAATCAAACTGAAGACCTAGACATAAATCTACACACCTATGGACCTCTAATTTTTTTTTTATAAAGAAGCCAGAAATACACACTGGAAATAAAAATAAAAAATAAAAAAAAAAAAAAACATCTTCAACAAATGCTCCTGGTCAAAGTGAACCAAAAAGAATCCAAATAGATCCATATGTATCACCCAGCACAAACTCAACTCCAAATGTATCAGAGACCTCAACACAAAACCAGACTCAGTGAACCTGATAGAAGAGAAAGTGGGGAACAGCCTTGAACTCATTGGCACAGGAAAAGACTTTCTAAACCGAACCCCATTACATCAGCACAGGCAATAAGATCAACAATTAAAAAAATATGATGTAATGAAAATAAAAAGCTTCTGTATAGCAAAGGACATTATCATTCAGACAAAGTATCAACCTACAGAATGAGAAGAGATTTTTACCAGCTACACATCTGATAGAGGACTAATATCCAAAATATATGAAGAACTCAAAAATTAGTTATCAAAAAAACAAATAACCCAATTAAAATAATGGGTTACAGATCTAGTCAGAGAATTTCAAACTCATATGGCTGAGAAACACTTAAAGAAATGTTCAGCATCCTTAGCCATCAAGGAAATTCAAGTTAAACTACTTTGAGAATTCATCATACACCCATAAGAATGGCTAAGATTAATAAAACGTGACAGCTAGTGCTGGGAAGGATGTGGTGGCAGTGCAAACTTATAGTCAATATGGAAATCAATGTGGTGGTTCCTCAGGAAGATGGGAATCAAGCCACCTGAAGGTCCAGCTATATCACTGTTGGGCATTGTACTGGATAGTTTTATGTCAACTTGACACAATCTAATGTCATCTGAAAGTAGGAAATGTCCATTAAGGAAATATCTCCATAAGATAGGGCTGCAGATAAGTCTGTGGGGCCTTTTCTTAATTAGTGATTGATGGGAGACGGTCCAGCCCATTGTGGGTGGTGCCATCCTTGGGCTGGTGATCCTGCACTCTATAAAAAAGCAGGGTGAGCAAGCTATGAGTAGCAAGCCAGTAAGCAGCACTCCTCCATGACCTCTGCATCAGCTCCTGCCTCCAGGTTCCTGCCCCGTGTGAGAGCCTAATCTGACTTCCTTCAATGATGGACTCCAATGTGGAATTGTAAGCCTTTTTTTAAATCAAAATGGAATACTAATAATTTTTGCTGTGTAATGATTCTGTGAGTGTTAATGGACTAATTTAAGTCACTATACCTATATTGTAATGCACAATATGAAGAAAAATGCCTAATATAGAGAGTTACCCACAAATTACCTTTCCAACTCACTGTTGTAGAACCTAGGTCCTCTATCAGGTGAGGATTTAAAGGGTTCTACAGATGTCGAGGATGTGGGGTGAGCTCTGTTCCCTCTTCACTCAATGCCAGTACAACACTATTTTTTTTATACTGAATCAACTTAGTGGACTTAACCTTCTCTGTAAACTTCATTTCCATAAAGCACAGGCACCATCTAATTGCGACCATTCTGTCCCTCATTTCAGCCAAGCCACCTGTGCATTTTAAAAGCCTCATTTGTTTATTTCTCCTCTAACCAGACAATGTACTCTGTCCAAATCTTCTGCCACCCTAAGCAATAAAAATAATAAATGAGAGGACCGAAGGCTCCACTCGGAGTTTTAAGATGCTCCAGCAAAGGTGACCCTGAAGAATTACGATGGTGTGTTATCAATTAGTTGACATTATCTAGAAAAATGAGGCAGAATGTTCCTCTGTTCTGCCTAGTTTTATATCTCATAATTCTAGCTAAAATTGTTCATTACAAGTGCATATGGTGATATTCTGGATGGACTCATGCTCAGTCTACTCTGTCCTGGATTCTCAATGGCCACTTTAAATCTCTTGGCCAGCAGTGGAGATAATGTGCTCAAGATGACAAATTACTTCAATAAAAGTTAGCGTGAGGAAAGTTAAGTCGCAGATTCCCGGGGTTGGGGACATTCAGCTGTTACTGAATGCAGGCATATTTACAAAGCCAAAAACAAAACAGACTTGAAAATGCATAAGATGAAAGTCTGCCTCTGAGAACTATTCTATCCATGAGGCTAAATTTGACGTAAGATATTCATCACGATAATTTAATTTTAATATACGACCTACTTAGAGGCTTCATACTTCAAAAGCTTTGCACATATATTATGTCATTCTGTATTAATTAAGAAAACTGTATAATATTATATTATTCAACATCTTTGGATTGTTACAAAATTGGGTTTATATTGAATAATAATAAAAATAATTTTCTAATAACATAATGCACATGTGCATATGCAGATTATTTGCAACAGATATATATGATATATTACTTCCATAAAGACATGAAGTTCTATCATTTAAATTTTTTCTGGAAAAAGTAATATAAAGATAAGTGAGCAAAATATATTTTTAGGTGGCAATCATCTCTAAACTTGTAAGTTAATGGGAAGTTGTAAGTGATAAGTAATGAGAGTTTGATGTGCTGTTCATTCACTGCCCTAATTTAAGAAAATCTTTGGCAAATCTCAAACCCAACAAATTTACATGAATATCATCTGTTAATTAAAGTATAGGGTTAATTATGTTTTACCAGGATTTATTTTTATTTATTTATTTATTGTGGGTATAATGTGTGTGTGTGTGTGTGTGTGTGTGTATGTGTGTGTGTGTGTGTGTGTGTGTGTGTGTGTGTGAGAGAGAGAGAGAGAGAGAGAGAGAGAGAGAGAGAGAGAGAGAGAG
>CABHPP010103037.1:53322-69396 GCA_902168425.1 Peromyscus attwateri | reverse complement strand
GAGAGAGAGAGAGAGAGAGAGAGAGAGAGAGAGAGAAAGAGAGAGAGCACTGAGTACTGATTCTCATGTCCCAACTTTAGTTCAGAAGAAAAGGAGGAAAGGCCAAGATGAGCCTCGTGATTGGACAGGGTTTCCAGGACAGAGCTGGCATGAGAATTGATTTCCACATCATCCCCGGCAGATGCTCACGCTTTCCTTCTGAGTGCAGCTGAAAGAGACTTTCCTGGAGTATCTCAGATGGCTTCGTTTGTACCTCCTGCAGTTTGTTTGAGGCAATCAGAAAACCAGGATTTGGTTACACCTGAGCAAGGAAGTAGCAGAGCACCAGGTGGCACATGTGTGCCAGAGTTGATTAGGGCAGAGGCCACATGAGTGGATCAGAGGCAAGAGACCCTGGGTAGAAGTGTGTGGTAACCTGTTCATGGAGACCACTGAAAGGGCAGGGCTGGATGGTGAGGGAAACACAAGACAAGGTGCATGGACCCAGAGCTAGGGATGCTCAATGCTGAGACAGGAAAACTAAACGGATGTCTGAAGGAGGTGCATTTACCCACCTCTGCACAATTTCAGGTAAGGAGTTCTTTTATTTTTATTTATTTTAAAAAGCTAGCTATTTAAAATCTACTATATGACACAGCTGTACCACTCCTGGGCATATGCCCAAAGAACTCAACAGACTCCCCTGAGACTTGCTCAGCAGTGATCAAAGCTGCTCTAGTCACAAAAGCTAGGAAATGAACCTAATGTCCTTCAAGCAGGCCGGGATAATGAAAACGTGACAGATATACACAATGGAATACTACTCAGCTGTAAAGAAAAACAAAATCATGAAATGTATAGGTAAATAGGTGGCACCAGAAACATCAGGTGAGGTAATCCAGATCCAGAAAAACAACTGCCACATGTTCGCTCTCAGCTGCAGTTCCTAGCTCCAAATCTTCAGATTTGAATATATGACCCTGAGTAATGATAGTAGAAATCAGAAAAGAGAGGGGGGTCTGGACAGGACGAATAGCAGCATACAGGTGACGTGCATGTTACTAGAAAGCGATCGATCCAAATGTCCAGGGCTAGTGAGGTCATGGCTCTTAAAGGAGCCCTATACCACTACTCGGCTAAACCTGCCTAATAGTCGACTGCATTCTAAGGTCTTATCCTTATATCCACAGATAATTGTGGCTCTCTCTTCTCATCAAAGAAACTTCTCTTTTCAACAGATGGAAACCATTACAAACCAAACCAAAAAAAAAAAAAAAACTGGTCAAAATGCAAAGAAGAACTGATTGTGGGGTACCCAGCACTAATGGATACCTCTATGACACAACTCCTGCACTTAAGGCTCAGGGCATCTTGTAGAAGAGGGGGCAGACAGAGTGTAAGAACCAGAGGATCAGGAAATCTGTTGTTAGGTTGTATCCTCTAGAAATGGCAGGGAAGCTTCATCCATGATATCTCAACAATATAGTTGCCTGAACAAAACCTAAACAAAAACAAAAACCACCGAACATGGATGCTCAATCATAAACAAACACTACAGGCAACCAATGCGAAGAGTGGCAGAAAGAGTCTTCCCTAGAGATGAGCCCCTAGTTATCTAACACCAATCGGTCAGCCACTGCAGTCAGATACACACAAGTCACACTAAACAGATCAAAATAGGTATATTTACTATATTTAGGAATGCAGAAGAATTAAAGAAAAGGAAGCTATGAATTTGAGAGAGAGTGGTGGTGGAGTGGGGTGGGGCGGGCATGGGAAGGGCCAGAGGGAGTGAAAAAGTGAAGGAAAAAATGATGGAATCACATTTTAATTTCAAAAAATAAGAAATGAAAAGTTATTTATTAGGTGAATGTGTCTTCAAGTGCACATGCATGCTCATATGTCAAGGGCACATGTGGAAGTCAGAGGACAACTTAACTTCTACAGTGCAGGGTCCAAGGATCAAACTCAAGTCACTGGGCTTGCTGGCAAGTTGCCTTCACAAACTCAGTCATTTTCACAGCCTCTTATGTGAGGGATTTTGGATGATATGGATAAGAGCTCTTTTAAAAAAAAAGTACTCTTTAAGAACTCAAAGGAATACCCTCAGCTACATGGTTGCCACCTAGGTCAGCAAGATCCCTTCTGCTCCTTATCCCTTCCTGTTCCTTCTGCCTCATCCCGGGAGGATGCATGAAGGAAGAAAAATGAATCACAGAAACAACAGGAGCCAATTTTACTCTCCCAGCACATGTGAACATTCAGTGTGGCCCACGTAGACATCACTGGGCAGCTTTAAGGGAACATATAAGTACCACTGTAGGTGAGTCAGCTGAAATTACTTTTGTTGTCTAAGAGTGAACAGATGACTTTTGTGATATCTAAGAGTAACTAGAGGACTGGCAAGACCTTCCCTGGGGATTGGGATTAAAACCCCTCAGGACAGGTTTAAATGCTAGCTCCATCCTAGAATGCAGCTCTTGCAGCTTAAAAGTGAATGATGATATTTATTAACCCAGAGTTAAACGGTTGCTTGAGATTTTTTTCTGGTATAAATGTCTTTCTTCTAACAGAAGGGGCAGAAGAAGAAACTTCTCAACTTTCCAAGTTGCTCTAGGAAGATGACCACAATAATCTGTTCTCCTAAAACTTCTGATTATTAAGGAGGGCCAAGTTTTGGGAATAGAAGTATTTTCATGCTAAAGCTTAAAAAATTGCACAGTCACTGGAGATATTGCGCTAAGGTTCAAAGCACTTGCTGCTCTTCCTAAGGGTCCAAGTTCAGTGCCTAGTATTCATGTCAGGCTGTTTATAATCATCTAGAATTCTGCTCCTGGAGATCCAATGCTGTGTTCTGGCCCCCTTTGGGGGCATGTGACACACTTACACACAAGAAATAAAAAGCAACAAAATAAATCATAAACACAATGTCCCCAATCCACAGATAAGTAAGTGCTTTCAATTTACCCTTAACTTTCTTCTGCAACATGCAACATAAAAATGCTTATTTTCTAGGGTATAGAGATGCCCAGATTTCACAATGTTTGATTAATTGCCCATATTAAATAAATAATTATGAAGCATCCAGGGTCGGTGATGCTTGGAGAGGTTTTGGTTTTTAAACAATGTCCATCTGTTCCTGGATATGACAACATGCTGCCTCAACTCTGAGCAGCTTTAACACATCATGAACTCAAACTTTGTGGAATAACTAGTGTAGAAATGAATATCACCAGAGCTGGTCCAAACATCCTGCCACAACTCACTATCTACTACTCTACTGTATGCAAAGGCCTTAAAAAGCAATTTAAATATAAATGATAGCCAAAGGGTCATCTGTCCCCGTGAAAAAACATTTAATATAGTGAAATATAAAATACTACTATGAAGAATATTTTGTAAATCCAATATTTACTTCCCTCCAAAGCTGTAAATATGTTCCAATCCCAGCCCATATTGGCAGGAGAGAAAGTTATTTCAATTATATAAAAAATAAAACTTGCAGGAACTTTCTTGCCAATGGATAATTACAATTTAAAAGAATTCATTTCAAATCCGTATTCTCCGGGATTAAATGTGATTGTCTTGGCAAATTCTCATGAATATTGCATTAGCAAAACCAGCAGTCATTTCAGTGGACATGTACTGATCTTTCTGTATTGTATCTTGCTTGGAATGAATAACTGCCTCACACCATAATTTTGAAAATCTATTCTAAGAACATCAGTAATGAGGCATTTATAATTTAATGAAGTCTTCCTGTGGATTCATTAAATAAATAGTGACAAAGGTAATTATTGATTTTTTTCATGAAAGCTCATTTCTGAATAAGGATTATAATATTAAACCATGCTAAAAGGAAATCTCATGAAATATGATACTGGTTAGGTACTTGAAGGTTCTAGCAAGTGGGATCACACTATCTAATTCCTTGTGAAATTATATTCAGTTGAAAATGCTTGAACTAAGATTGAGATTTAATGATATTTTCAGTATATAGAGCATACTTCAAATAAGATATGTGTATGTTGCTCATTCAGGTATAGTCTAATCTACCTGTACACAAAACAGATGAGACACGTTGTACACACAAACATTTGGTCTTCTCTATGGTGCACAGATATTCTGCACAAGACTCGGAACCACAGCTTTCATTCCTCTACCTTGTTTTGTATTTGCCTCACTTATGCCCAGAAAGAAACTAATAGAATTAAAAATTGCCTGTTTTCAGTATTTTTGTTTAGCATGCTTCTTTGCTATCAATGACCAACGGGAAAGAGTCCAGCCCTAGGAAGCACCGAGCTGAACAGAGAGCCCTATTTATGTTCTGTGAGCCCCTGCCATGCACTGTGACACAGGTCCATGCTCCAGGACTATGGGCAGAATGAGGCAATTTGTTCATGTGCACCCGATGACTGTGCTCACTTCAGAACGCAGTGATTCCCAGGATACATATCTACGTGGATACATATCACACATCAGGCAGAATGCTCTGCGTTATAACTCCAGAGACGAATCCTCAACAGGGAGCCAATGTCCTATGACACAATGCGGTTTGTGGAGCCTGTAGTCACTGCTGCTGACTTAACAACTCTGCAGGGACTGTCAGAGAGCCACCTGTTCTCGCTCCTCAAAACAAGTGAACTGAAATTTGCTCATTGGACCCTAACATCTTCCCAAGTCAGGAACTTACTACTGGCTGGTAAAAACTGTTTTTATCAATCCAGATGATTTATGATGTCAACAAGCAGTTTTAGTTACTATTTTAACAAGTCCCTCTGTACCCCTAACACCTACTACCATGTCAAAAAGTTCTCACCGCCCTGCCTTTCCTACTGCTGGATACCATCTCTCTCTTCATTCTGTGAATACATAAAACTGAACGTTTGAGAGTCACCCTATGTGTGGGGACAACACAAACCAGACAAACGGTGGCTCATTGACTTACTTTTTGTTTTGTTTTTGTCTCTGAGGAAAGTTTCACTAAACTTGGGAAGATAAAGTGTGATGCAAATACTGAAAACATACCACAGAGCTGAAAAGTGTGAAGGAGACGGCGCACTGAGGGGCAGGTATGAAGGAGCTCAGGAGCCTCCCACTGTGCAGGTGGACAGTCCACACAGGAGACAGCTATAAAACAGCCAGTGCAAACACATCTGCACACATAGGTTCCCTCCGTTTTCCCACCTCCTATATCTCAGAATGCTTACTGGATGCTACATATTGAGCTGCATATATAACAGTGCTTCTCACATCAACATACCTGAGTCTTATAGAATGCCTGAACTGTATCTCCTCAAAGAGCTCAAACAAGCTGCCCCAAGTTTCATAACTGATAGTGATGGGTACTGGTCTCTGATCAGGTTGATGGAGTATCTTAGAAAAGAATGGCATTAGTTGTGTGTAAGTTCCAGGAAGAACATAAAACCAGAGTCTGCATAGAGACTGAACTAAAAGGAAGTTTCCTGCTCAGAGCCAACAATTGCACCCCTCAGCACAGCACAACACAATACAGAAGCCAGAGTGGACAAGGTCTAGGGTTCCACAGCACAGAGAGCAATATGTAAGAGCAATACACGTTAAATCACAGCATGTGACTTCTTTGCCCATTTGACTTTCATTGAGGATAGTGTATCTTCTGTTATGTCTACTCTCCAGAATGCTGCACCGCCACTAAGTCCATGAAAACTTGACCCCGAGACAGAGGCTACCACCCTGGGAACATATCCTTATCTCCTGATCCTAAAAGCATCTAATTAAACTTTGTTGCAAACCCACAACATTCCTCTTTCCAAAGTTTACATGTCCATGTTTTATGTCCCTGCTTTTTCTCCTAAAATGTTAAAAAAGAAAGAAAAGAAAAGAAAAGCTTCAGATTCTAAAAACAATAGCTTAGTAACTACATCTTTCAAAGCAGTTAGCAGACTACCTCCACCTCTGGAGTTTCCCCAAACTCTTTCATACATGATACTTAAATAAGCTGTAAACCACAGAGACTACTGTAAAACTCTCCCTCATAAGTATGCCGACCAAGGGCTCTCAGCTTATTTACAAAGTGGCAGCACCAGAATTTTTTATCATACTCACATTTTCTCTTCATGAGACAATCGCATGGAATTCTTAGCTCACTTAATTATTGCAAGACACCCAATTGCAAGACACCTATTGTTTTCATTACTACCACTATTTTGGTTATTCTTTTGAAAAACAGGGTTTAGCTTTAGAGCAGGTTAGCAGTAGTTCCTAATAAACACTTGATGTAGGCATTGCAGTTTTACTGGAGGACAGCTCGTTAGCTTTCACAGTGGCTTGTGTAAAGATAACTATCACACCAACAAGGAACAAGTCACATTTACTATTCTATTGCTATGAAGAGACATCATGACCAATGCAATTCTTATAAACAAAGCATTTAACTGGGGACTTGCTCACAGTTTCAGAGGTTTAGTCCATTATCAAGGCAGGGAGCATGGTGGTATATGCTAGCAAAACACTTCCTCAAACAAGACCATGCCTTCTAATCCTTCGCAAACAATGCCATTCCCTGGTGATTAAGCATTCAAAAATATGAGCTATGGGGACCAATCTCATTCAAACCACCACAGAAGCTAATCGTCAGAAAAGCAGAGACTGAAGGAAGTTGGGACATTTAATATTTACCACTGAGCTCAAGAGAGAATATTCTAAAGTCTGGTTGTATTCACTTTGCAATGAACTGCTCTGCCTTTGGCTGCACTGAGGCTCAGAATGCCTGAGTGTGTGGCCTTCTTGTGCCTTCTGATCTAATGACAATTTGGTTCTAGGAAGAGTTTAACTACAAAAGAAAGCAGCTAGTAGAAATATTTTTTTAAAAAATAGATATTACCTGTTCAGCTTTGTTTTTTCTTTTACACACACCAAGAACACCAAATTTGAATCTCAGTCACTATTAGAAACTATGAACCAATGGCTGAGGGGCCCCCAACTCGATCAGGCCCTCTGAATGGGTGAGACAGTTGATTGGCTTGATATGTTTGGGAGGCATCCAGGCAGTGGGACCGGGTCCTGTGCTCATTTCTTGAGCTGGCTGTTTGAAACCTGGGGCTTATGCAGGGTCGCTTGGCTCGGCCTGGGAAGAGGGGACTGGCCCTGCCTGGACTGAGTCTACCAGGTTGATCTCAGTCCTCCTCGGGGGAGGCTTTGCCCTGGAGGAGGTGGGAATGGGGGATGGGCTGGGGGGAAGGGGAGGGGGGAGAACAAGGGAATCCGTGGCTGATGTGTAGAACTGAATGGTATTGTAAAATAAAATAAAATAAAATAAAATAAAATAAAATAAAATAAAATAAAATAAAAAGAAACTTTCAAAGTTTATAAAACAGATGGCTTCTGGGATTTTATTGTGCTTTAAATACAGAGTGTCTTCGGTTAGAGAAAAAGATACTCCATTAGATTGACATATCAATAGCCTGTGATGCCTTCCTTCACATCAGTGGGAAATTGAAGAACTTGTCTTTATTGGTAAGAACCCACCCTACCTCCTTGCCAAGAATCTTCTCATAACTAAAAAATAGACCCTGAGCTCTGTTGATGATACAATCCTTTGGTACTTCTCTCTCAGCACATGATTTCTCTTTAGATTAAATTAAATCAGTTAAAATATTAGGTGCAGAGCCAGATCATTCAATGCCCCACTACTATGTCCTTGAATAGATCAATAACTGTAGTGTTAGTATTTTGAGATCTTCCCAGTATCTCTAAGTCTGTATTGGGTTATTTCTGCCTGTGGTACAATTTTGAAGGTTTCCAGTGTGGCAATCAATTCAAAGGTCAATATCGTTTCCTGGTGTTTCCCAGTGGTGTGAAAAACACCCCCTCTGTGTGATATCACCACATCTGGAGAACAAAGCTGATATCCTCTTGGAAACCAATCATTTCCTCAGGAGCATTAATGTGCCACCTCTGTCCACTGAAACACTAGCCACTACAAGGTATAAAAGGAATCTGTAAATGTGAAAAATATTGGTTATTAAACTTCTCTTCTCCAAATAACCGCAAAGCAGAAATGGAACAGGGTAAGAAGTGGACCTTAGCTTGGTGTTCACAGAATTCTTCATTTCTCATCGGTAATACTTGAGGTTGTCCACTGGTTTCGATGAGAAGAAGACATGAGCTTGGCTTGAGCATTATCCAAACAGTAGCTCCTCGCATGTGGATGGCTGAGGCTGCTGCTACTTTTCCTTTTTCTTTGTTTTGTTTTTAATAACTGTTGTTCTTAAAACAAACCTTTGGTTGAATGGTAAATTTGTGCTGCTCACATTGTATGGTCATTCAGGGAACCATAGACAGCGAACATTGCGCTTCAGGTGCTGACTAAAGCCATACCCTTTGTTTTTCTGCTTCTGTGTCTTTGGGCCGTTGCACCGCTTATTATAACCTTCGCCAGGAACGGCCAGGGAGAGGCCATTCTATCAATTCTGCAAGATGTTGGCATTTCTAGGTAAAAAGCTCTCCTATAAAGGAGGTTTGGGATTATTTGTGGATTTCATTTACTTGTGTCCCAGGACTATCATCTTCACAGAGCACCGACTGTAATTACAGTCTCACTCTAATGTTCTGCATTTCCATAGCTCAAAACACAATGTTCCTCAGACAAATAGACAAAAGATCTTTAGATGGTAACTGTAATCCTCTACATTGGAAAAGTTACCATAGTGAGTAGTTATGGGTAAAACCAAAATTAACTTTTGGAATTTTTTTAAATCTTAAAAAAAAAAATATGAACACAGACGAAGAGTCTAATGAATTATTCTTAATGCCTCAGCTGATACATCACATAGACCAATTGTTGCACGTGTTACTCTGTAGGTAACATCACTGCTGTAAACCATGAGTTACAAGCAAGATGTAATAGGGAGCTAATGTTTACATGCAGGCTTGATGGACTGCATTCTTAATGAGGTAATGTTTACATGCAGGCTTGATGGACTGCATTCTTAATGAGGTAATGTTTTCATGCAGGCTTGGTGGACTGAATTCTTTATGAGGTAACTTTTTCATGCAGGCTTGGAGGGTGTTCTTTACGATGCTATCTTGATTATCACAAGTCTGGAGCAGAGCTCTAACATGAAATGTGCTCCAAGAGAACAACTGACATGGTCACCTTTCTTTTCCTTTATTATTATTATTTATTATTATTTCCTTTATTATTCTACTGCAGGACTACTTGCTTGGCATTTTTAGGAAAAAAGCAATGAATTCACCTGGGCCTAGAAATGTCATTTCCACACTGCTTCATACAGCATCTGCACGGCTCTATTATCCACAGAGTGGAAAGTAGTAATTCCTACAGCCATCATACAAACAGATCTGTGCTTCTATGTGTAACTCAGGTACAACAGAGTTTTCAGACGAGAATACGGGGATTTTCAAGGCTAAAGCATCTAATAGGTGTGCTCTATCTTAATTTTCATAAATAATATACTACCTTAAAAGAATGTCAAGAAATATTTATCAAATATTATTTAGCTACAGCACATTTCAGAAAAACACTCTACCACTCTTCCCATGACTAAAATTAATTTATAATGTGTGTTGTGGCTTGAGTTGATATACATTCATTTATGTATATAGCAAGGTTATTTTTGCTATAAATAACAAAATTATGGAGTGTGGTGGTATTGTGTTCCCCAAAATATCGTGTACCCTAATAAACTTATCTGGGGTCAGAGAACAGAAAAGCCACTAGATATTTAGGCTAGAAAATGGTGGCACTCACACCTTTAATCCTAGCACTCCAGAGGTAGAAATCCCTCTGGATCTCTGTGAGTTCAAGGCCACATTGGAAACAGCCAGGCATGGTGACACATGCCTTTAATCCCAGAAAGCGAGCCTTTAATCCCAGGGAGTGATGGTAGAAAGCAGAAAGGTATATAAGGCGTGAGGACCAGAAACTAGAGGCATTTGGCCTGGTTCAGCATTTGTCTGGTTAAGCTTTCAGGCTTCTAGCAGCACAGTTCAGCAGAGAGCCATTCGGATATGAGGACACAGAGGCCTCCAGTCTGAGGACACAGGACCAGCTGAGGAACTGGCGAGGTGAGGTGGCTGTGGCTTGTTCTGGTTCTCTGACCTTCCAGCATTTACCCCAATACCTGGCTCAGGTTTGATTTAATTAATAAGAATTTTAAGATTTTGCGACAATGGAGCACTATTAACACATGAAATTTAGTATTTATCAATGTTTATTTACTTATTCACTTATTCAAAAACTCCAAATGAACTATTTGATATTCTCCAGTAGTCTGTAAACTCCAGATAACATGTAGTTAGCAAAGCAGATGGTGTTGCTACCATAATAAACTTATATCTCACACAATTCCTTTATGTAACGAGACTTATATTAGCATATAGCACCTGCCAAATGTCACCAAGGAAAAGAGCAGGATGCCTTCAAAAGGATCCACTGACTAAGCCAGCCTCTTTGAGGCATTAAAAAGATGAGAAAGAATCAATAATGACACACAGGTTTTCTAGGCAGAGGAAACAGCATGTGTAGAGGCCCCAAGGAGGGCAAATATGTGAGTATAAAGGTGGATGCTTTGATGCGTAAATGCAGATACAAATACAAATATCTAGACTTTTTATGTAGATAAAGATATGTAAATTACATATGAACAGAGGGAGGTGTGAGCCAAAAAAATCTGTCTAGGAAGTAACACTAGGTTATAGAATTATGCATAAAAGCTAAAATATATTATTTGAATAAACAAAGTAATTGGAAAATGGTAGCTGGGCATATTTTTAAAAGCTTCCAATCTAAGAGTAGGGAATTGTTGATAAAGACATAGAGCTTAACAGTATGTGTTCTGACATTCATCTGATTGTTTGTCCCTAAACGTCATTCATCAGTGTGCTTTATGAAATGTAATCTATAAAAGGCTCTCCGAATCAACAGGGACTCACTGCATTTTCCAAAAGTCATTTACTTCTACAATGTCAAAATATGATTCATCATTCTATGCTGATATTTCAAAGCTAATGTATCATGTTTAGTTTCTTTGTGAGGGAGAATGTCTTGTTAACTTATTTCTCTAGAGATCCCTTTTATCTCAAGATGCAGTACGAGTTTGTCATGCAATATGCACCTTACAAATACTGTTTGAAATCACTGGATGAGTTTTTCACACACCTTCCACAAATTAGTTCAAGAAAAAAACATTTTTACCCACAGTCTTTTAAATTCTTTCTTCACTTAAGGGAAGAGATAAGTAGGGTTCCATTCCCGTGTCCCAAAACATAGTCTTCTGGGTAGTGACGACTATCACTTCAAACAAGACAGAATTTTTTTTTTATTTTGGTTTTTTGAGACAGGGTTTCTCTATGTAGCTTTGCGCCTTTCCTGGATCTCGCTCTGTAGACCAGCCTGGCCTTGAACTCACAAAGATCCACCTGCCTCTGCCTCCCGAGTGCTGGGATTAAGACAGAAATTTTTTTTATCTAATTTTACATCCAGGAGAATTTCAAATCAATGGAGACAAATGTGAACTTGTCCAATAGTTTGCCCACTGATTTTGAAGCCAGAAATATATAAGGCTCAAAGCAACTGGTCCATGGACGTGCTAAACTTGGGGTAAATGATCAATGCATGAGATTCCACCTCCGGAGGCTCCCTGTGGCCACCCCTCTCACTGCTTCATGGATATTGATAATCAAGCATTCCAGAAGAATAATTAGCTAGAACAAATACATACTTAGTAGTCATTTCCCAGAACAAGCACTCTTTCTCTCTGCCTTTCTTCCTGTGGCTCTAACACCCTAGTCTTTTGTTTTCATAAATGGTCCAGGTTCTATCCCTCTCAGCATCCTTGTGGCTCCTTATGCACGGCTGTTTTTTTTTTTTTTTTTTTTCCTTCTGTGTTTCCCAATCTCAAAATAAATGATCATCTATATGGGATCCAAAATAACTGTTCCTCTGTATTGTAGTGAGGGTGTTGAGAAATTCAGGGTGGATCTAAGTATTAAATCTGTCCTGTCTGTGAAAATGCCCTTCCATGCTACACCTCTTCTCCCCCCCCCCCCCCCCCCCCCCCCATGTACAGCTGATGTCTATGCAAAGGTCTACACTGATGGCAATTGAGAAGTCAGTACCATATAAGGCTAACTCTCATCTGGTAACAGAATTCTTCAGTGGACACTTGTTCAATTTCATGAATCTTTAGTATTAAACACCACTGCAAGGAAAATAAGCTGTCAACTCATGTTCAACTTACACACTTACTTGCTTAATAAAATAAATGATCACAAATTCAACCTAGTTGAGATTTTTAAATGCAAAAGACATCAAAATACTCATTATTGCATATACCTAGCAAAATATCAAGTATTTTTCAAACATCCACTCCACTCACTATTTATTTATGTATTTATTTATGTATTTACCTACTGTACAATCCCCACATTAAGGAAATTTGAAACTCAAAGTGAAGAGTTACAGACTACAGTCACAGAGTTAAACCATCAATGCAGTCACATCCCATCTAGGCACATCAGGATTCATACTAGTGTCTTTTATTATTTATTATTTACTTAACTGTTTATGTGTTTGCTTGCTCTTTTTTTTAACTGATTTGAGACAGCGCCTCACATTGCGGCTGAGACTGACTGCCCATGAATTCCTGGCTACCATCTCCTTATCTCCTGAGTGCTGGGATGGCAAGCAATGTTGTCAGACTACTATCTTTCACTCACAGAATGCTTTCCCCCTCTCTAGGCTTTTCAAGATTCGTTAGCAACAGGGCATGTGTCATGAGAGTGTTCTAGTACGTCAAGTCCCTATCTTTTTACTTATGAAACTTGGTTCCTGACACATTTGCGAGGGTGGCAGATGCAAAGCTCACTAGATCTTTCCAGTGGGTGTCAAATTAGTCCAGGTGTTCAGAATCCCTCAGATGCTAAGTCTTGGACTATATTAGGACAAAGGCAGACTTTCTCATACTTCAAGAACCTTGGGAACAGACACGAAAGCACCATATTCTTTGTGTTTAGAGCATTACCAGGTGCTGCACTCCTCCAGAAGGGAGGTGTCATTGGGTAAACAGCCAAGACCTCCTCTATATTCTCCATCTGAATCCTGGCTTTTTTTCTACTGTCTTTTCTTTTTTACAGTTACAATTATTTTAAGAACAATTTTTAGCAATGGCTACCACCTCAAAAGATAATTTAGCCGGGCGGTGGTGGCGCACGCCTTTAATCCCAGCACTCGGGAGGCAGAGCCAGGTGGATCTCTGTGAGTTCGAGGCCAGCCTGGGCTAGCAAGTGAGTTCCAGGAAAGGCGCAAAGCTACACAGAGAAACCCTGTCTCAAAAAAAACCAAAAAAAAAAAAAAAAAAAAAAAAAAAAAAAAAAAAAAAAAAAAAAGATAATTTAATTTTCCAAACCATCCAATAAAATATATCATAATAAAATCAATCATAGAGTTTTGACTAAATAAAACCTGTCTATAATAGACATGGAAACAAGAGATTTACTCCTCTACTCCTAAAGGTAATAAAGCTGATATCTGAAAAAAAATACTGATAACGCCCTAGCAGATCGAGTCTTCTAGACCCATAATTAGTAATCAAGTGAATATAGACAACAGTTTTGTATCAAATAAGCCTTTACAGGTACATTTTAAATGTCAGAATATAAAAGATGAGCATTGTAAGTAGTTACTTCTTGTGATACAATAGCATAGTTAATTTAATAGGTAGAGTTTCTAATATTTGAAGTATGTATTGATCACATTAGGAGTATTTTTCTACTATGTTTTCTAAACTATTTTTTATCAGTTCTAGAAATCCCAATGTAGTCTTGTTTTCATTTCCTCATTTTCCCTTCAATCCCTCCCTTAAAAATGAGGCGATTTTTGCATATTCTTTTAATTCTCTCCTTTCATGAATATTCCAAATTTTTCTATTTATAAATTAAAATCATTCAAATTCTTTAATTTTAAAACCATCATTTGAAATCAGCCATTCAATTGCCATCAACTTCTCCATTTCCCAGAGCTTGTGAGCATGGCTTGAGCATTTAATATAATTTTTAATTTGACCTGATTTAATCCAAGATGCTGCTTAAAAATGACAGTTCAGAGCAAGAAAATATAAAAGTGGCACTGAAGAAATGAACAACAATGAGAGACCTCAAAGTTCTTCTGAAGCAGAGAACAAGCTTCCACGTCAACCAAAGAGCTTGGACTGTTTGTACTCCAGCTAACAAGCAACAAAAAATAATCCATGATTGACTTACAGAATTCCATGACTGATTGAATGGCAGATGAGTAGGAGATGTGCAGAACATTTAAGTTTGAGCCCAGACACATCAAATATGAACTTGATACAACTGGTTTGGTAACATTAGCTTTTTATAAATTTTCCTAGTCGAAATTAAATCATTACATACTCCTTTGAAGTAATGATAATTTAATTTGATGCTGTAATTAATTCCATTTGCTGCTCCATGTTTTGCTATTGCAATTTATTTCACACAAAAACACTGTAAGAAGAAAAGATCTGAAAGGGGTTCAGAGAGAGGTACAAATTTAATTTTTAATTATATTTAATGCTTCCTTCACATTTTTAAATGACTTCTTATCTCTCCGTTAAGCTTGAAACATCTTAAAGTTCAATCCAATGTGCAGCTACAAGCACTGAACTATTTCAACTCATTTCAGGGACAGATGGGTAGTATATTATATTAACATAATATTTAATGTTACTATAGGAAGGTCACTGAAATACACCAACTAGGGAAGGTTTGTATGTAGTTAATATGTTTAATATAGAATTGTCAATACCAAGTTCTCCAAATAAGCATGCAAAAAAGACATTGGATAACAACTGGATAACCTAATTTTATTTTAGAAAAACAGGCTACTATTTGCCATTATAAAATAAACAGCCACCTTGTAAATGTATAACATAATCCATCATTCATTAATGCTTTTTCTCTTTAATCCTTAAACTATTTATTAAAAACTTCAAAGAATTATGAATGGTATTAAACTTCTTGCCATCCTTAGGCTTAGTCTCTTATTACAAATACTACCACATACTATTTTCTAGAACATACTAGTTTCCAAAGTATTATGATAGGAATGTTATGTAAATTTTACATCTCTTTAAAAAATCTGCTTGGCTACATATCCATTGTTTCAAAGCTGAAAAATGATAAACAAGACAGTTAATAAACCAATACAGAAATAAAATGAGAAATTACCGATGCAAAAGGTTTCTGGCCTGGTTGTTAATAATATTGGTGATAATATTAATAAATTCTAATTGCAAATTACCACTTAGGCTCCCAGATTAATCTTTTTAAATATAGATCTAAACTCAGTAATTGACCCGTAAAGATCGCAATATAAACATTTACTGAATAACCATTGTGTCCTCACATCAACTGTAGCAGATGCTATGGCCACCTTCATTGCTCTGTAAGTTAACTGCTTGTTATTTGAAGAAGCAGGATTTTGATGTGCATCTATCTTTAAAATGTGTGTTTTAACTGCTACTATTAATATTAAAACATTCAAGAAACAGGTGACCTGTCTCAGAATATAGATCATGCTAGACAACCTCTGGCATCATGAAATTACCCCTTCCTTCTACAGAGGCTAATGAAACGTGAAGCACACACAAAATTCCTAAAGCAAATTTACATTATAATCAAAGTTACAAAGAGTCCATTTAACAAAGTTTCTACATGTACTCAACAGCACAGACAAGAAGTGCACAATTGGAGCTGTGCATGCAGGGCCACTTGCTCTCAATGGATCTCTATGTGATGCATCCACAGTAACCAATTTTAGCTTTGTAATTAGGAACTAACTATTTTTTAACAACACTTTACAGATGAAGCCATGTGTTACTAATATACATGGCCACTAATGGGAAACTTGGGACTTGAATTCAATTCTTTCTTACTTCAAGTGACACCAATGGCAGGGTAGGGCATATCCAAATACTTCTGAGATTATAGGATTCCCTTTGGTTTGTTTTAATGTTAGCTATCCCTTGATTTAAAGGATACTAAGAAGGAAAGAAAGAGAGAGAGAGAGAGAGAGAGAGAGAGAGAGAG
>CABHPP010103037.1:34475-53222 GCA_902168425.1 Peromyscus attwateri | reverse complement strand
GAGAGAGAGAGAGAGAGAGAGAGAGAGAGAGAGGAAGGAAGGAAGGAAGGAAGGAAGGAAGGAAGGAAAGGAGAAAGGAAAGAGGGGGAGGGAGGGAGGAAGGAAAGAGGGGGAGGGAGGGAGGGAGAAAGGAAAGAGGGGGAGGGAGGGAGGGAGAGAGGAAGGGAAGCTTCTTGTGTCTACAACTTGACTTCTGCTGAAGTATCATGCTCCATTCTCTAATTATCTCTTATCTGTATGTGAAGCATGTATGCCTATTGAGGCGGTCTTTCAATAAGCTTGGATTCTAAGCTAAGAGGTCTTAATGTACTCTAATAACAAATATAAAACATAATATGCATTTTGCATAGTGCACAAATTTCCATAACATGATATTCTTTTATCTATATAGTCTGAGTCTTTGAAGATTTTAATTTTATGATTATCAGTGTTTTCCTCCATGTATGTAGTAAATTATGAGTATGCTTGTTGCCTATAGGTCAGGAGATGACATGGGATGCCCTAGAACTGGAGTCACATGGTTGTGAGGCCTGTGGATGATGGCAAACCAAGCCAGGTCCTTGAGAAGAGCAGTCAGTAGTGCTCTTAACCAGGAGCCATCTTCCAGACCTAGTCAAAATTTTTAAATAGCCCCTCACTAGTTGCTGATTTGAAGTTTTGATGAACTACAGTCCCCACACCTGTGGACATGCTCTTTATCCTCCTCATTGTGGAGCTGTAAATACAAGGATAGGGCTTTAACCACCTCCTTGGGTCCCTGTCTGTGTGGCCTTTGCTTCAAGCCCAGTCTTTATCCAAAATACCCATCCATCTCCACTGTGTGAGATACCTGCTCTTGTTTGTCTTGGGCTCAAGCTTCCTTGGATTCACTTCATCCCTGCTGATATTGAAGCATCATTCTGTCTGGCAGAGAAGATAAAATCTAAACCAGAGCAAACCGTGCGGATTTACTCCCGCCACCATCCCTGTTCAGTAGCTCTCTTCCCTGTTCAGGCTTTTCCATGAAACAAGTTTGTATGGCATAAGACTGTATTGTCCGGCTTACTCTTGGTGAGTCCACACTGATTCCCAGTCTCTCACTATCCATTCTTCCCACCTTATCCACCCCCCCCACACTGTCTTGATTTTTCAGTAATCTTGATACACATTTTTAAAATATTTTGAGTTGTGAACTCTCTTACAGAGTTAGAATTTTAAGGCTGAAGAACTTTATCGTGGCTTTGAGACTAAGAGACAAACTTGTCTGAAAGTGTTCCAGTTCCTTGAGGAATGTTATCCACCAGATGCAATTTTTTTTAATCATGCACTCCTTGGGCAAAGTGACTTAATCGTGTAATCCCAATTAGTAGGTTGAGGCAAGAGGGTATAGTTTAAGGCCAGCTTGTACTATACAGTGAGACCCTACCTAAAAAGAAAACAAAACAAAATGAGAAGTGCTTCAATAACATCCACCGCAAATTAAATACTCAATGGCACAACCTGTTAGTATACTGATTATAATTTCCTAGATAGGAAAACTAAAAATAGCGGATTCCTTTTTCTTGGGAGCATATGGCTTCTGATGCCTACACTGAAATGTGCTTATGCTCTTGCCAATCCAGTCTCCAAATCCCACATTCACACTGCTGCCAATTCAAATGCTAGGGCTCCTAGAAGTTCTTCATGAGGTTATTTCCTGAAGCTTTTCCTACCCTTGGATCCAACATAAAGCACAGAACTTTCACAGCTAATCCCCAAATTCCCCCATCATCTGGCATAAATCTCGGACTAGAGAAGGTACTTAATATCTGTGGAATAAATCAATGACCTACCTATCTTCAATCAAAATTACTTCTGTCCTCTATTTTTTTTTTTCTATCACTACTGCATGTCTCTTTTGCACTATCAAAGCATGAAGGTTTTTGAGTAGATCAGTATTTGGTTTTGTTCAGGACATGTTTTTGTTTGGTGTGTGTGGTGTGGTGTGGTGTGGTGTGTGTGGTGTGGTGTGTGTGTGTGTGTGTGTGTGTGTGTGTGTGTGTGTGTGTGTGAGTGTAATCTCCACCTGTGTTTAGATTCAATCATCCGTCCATGAGCAGAGGCAAGAGGAGAATATCTGGTGTGCTCCTCTATTGCTTACCGCCTTATTCCTTGAGACTAGATCTGTCACTGCTCTCGGATTTTGCAGTTTTCCAGCTACACTGGTGGCCAGCAAGCCCCAGAGATTTCTCCTAGAATCTCTGTCTCCACTACCCTAGCATTGGAATTATAGATGCACATGGCCACACCCATCATTTTCCTGGTTTGCTGGGGTCTGTCTGAACTCTGGTCCACATACTTTCATAGTAAGTACTCTTTTCTACTGAGCCATTTCTCTGGCCCTATTCAAGGAAGTTTTGAACTCTATACTAAATAAAACATTTCTTCATGAGTTCTCTGAAGATATCTGTTCTGTGGTCCAGTGACCACAATCTTACCTATCCAGGTAACCTACCTGTGAATCTACGGTTCCAAATGCTTGCAGAAAGTTTGTGACCAATTTTAAAAGGATCACTTGGCTCTATTTTTGTAATGCTCTCTGCCCTTGATATTGATCTATAATTCATACTAACGCTTGGAAAGTGAAGCAGGTGGATTATAATCGGAATTTCTGTTTGATACTACTAGTCTTGTTTAAATTTTCCATAGGACTCTTCAATTTTGGATCTCACTGGCTGAAATCACTTCCATTGAACATTTATCAGTTAGTTGGTTAATTATACATTATTGAGTATTTTTGTGCATGCAGGTAACTATTGGCTGTCATGAAGGATTTGAAACAAAATCAGGGTGTTTTCACATTTTAAATGTAAAATTCATGTGTAGTGGGTAGCTGTTCCTGCTTTGACCTGGAAGTACTAGCCCCAGAGAGGCTTCTGGTAACTGTCACGCCTACCTTTGGCCTGCTCCTGAGGCGGGGCTGACACAGGAGCCCTTAAGACCCAAGATCTGGATGTGCCAGCTCTCTTGGTTCCTGGTAATCCTGGATGTTGGATGGTAGACCAAGCAGAGTTCTCTGGAGAACCACGCTAGACTGCACGTCACCTCTCCTGGACCCTGTAACCTATCCCTTTACTTGTTTTAAGTAAAACCCCCAAATAAACCCCCCTTTTAACTACGTGGAGTTGCCTTAATACTGTCACCAATATTCATGTACACAAGGACTTTACAAAACTGTGCAAGACTATACTCAAATGGGCCCTAAAAAAAATCACTGGTTAATAACAAAAAAATACCATAGAAAAATTTCTGCAACTTAAATTATACAGATAACTCATAGAATGCAGTAATAAGAACACAAACAACTAGATTTTAAAAGTGGAACAGATATCTGACCAGTTACTTTACCAAAGAAGATACACAGATGGAAAATATACATATAATGATTCTCAACATCACAGACCATGGGGACTGACAGTTAAAACAATGAAAAGCTACCGCATTGATCAAAATGGCTAAGATGTAAAAGTGGCAACAGTAGATGCTGGTACAAATAAGGAACAAGAACTCTTATGCATTGCTGGTGGGGTTGTAAAATGGTATAGCCACTTTTGAAAATTTTTAGATAACTGTTTACAAAACTGAAAATGCTTATAGTATATAATCTAGAGATCAAGTGCCTTGTTATTTCCCCCAAATGAGCTAAAATCTCATGGGCACACAAAAGCCTGTGCATGAATGCTTATGATGAATTTATTTATTGTTGCCCAAACTTGGAATCAGTCAAGGTGACCTACGGATGAACAAACTGTTGGATATTCACAGTGGAATGTCAAGCAGTAATAAAGATGGGGGCCAACAAGACTGCACCAGCCATGAAGTCATGAACCAACTACACATTGGTGACATTTAACCTCCATTGTCAGCCTCACGGGATGCTGTGTGATATAGGAGATCCACCTCTGCATTTGTCTGTGAGGGAATTTCTGTAAAGGGTCAACTGAGGAGAGAATAACCACCCTGAATATGGGCGGCACCACTCTGCTCTGAGTAGAGAGTCTGAATGAAAAGGGAAAAAGGAGGAAACCAGTTGGAACATAAGCATTCATCCTTCTCTATGTTCTTACTGTAGGTAACTGTAGATAAAGCACGATCAGTTGCCGCCCACTCATGTTGCCAAACCTATTTTTGTACGGTGGACTTTCTCCCTCAAACAATGAGCCCCACAGAAACCCTTTCTTCCTGAAGTAGTTTTTAGCAGGGATTTTGCCACAGCAAAGAAAAAAAATAACTCACACAATATGAGTAAAGTGACATGACAGAAAGAACAACAATTCTGGACACAACAGAAGACTCAGGGTTTCCCAGGAGCTAGAGAGGAAGTAAGCAAAGGCAGAAGAATGCTGAGGTGGTGAAACCTTCCTGTGAGACACCATGACAGTGACTCTGTTATTACATAGTTGTCTGAGCAGAACACACAACTCAGAAGGAACTAGAAGGTGAACTATGGACTTAGGGAGGCCACAAATGTGCAGAGGGCGAAGATTCATGGGAATTTCTATGCCTTCTCAATTATATCACAAACCTCAAATTAACAATATAGGATTATAGAAGAAACACATAAGGATGCGCAGCGGTCATTCAGGCTTACACAAAAACAGCAAAAACCAGTAATCATTAGGGCACTAAATCTGATCATGAAATGGTATAAGTGATTATATTTTTCCCTTATTAGTCATCATAACAAAACAAAGAGAGTGTCATTATTATCTCCACATTATGTAGGACTGAGTCTTAGATGGTGAATAACTTTCTCAAGGTTCAGAACTAGGTATACATGCATATTTGACGTACAAATCCAGAACCCATGGCCTGTCCTACTGTATAGCCTTGGCTTAGTGCCCACTGCTGCGCATGTTGAGGAAAAAGGAAAATTCAGGTAGATAAAATCAACAGGAAGAGTAATCCAGAAGGTTGAAGTCATATTCATGCCTAGAATATGACAGTTTTATGTCTTAGCTCTTTATATTTATTGTTTCTTCAAACTACTAATGTATATTTAATGTAAACAATCAGTAGTCTGCTATATATGAATTACACATGTATGCATATTTATGCTCAATTTGTAAGCAATCCATCTGATTAACAAGACTTATTAAGGAAACAGTTTTTTTAAGTTCACTCCTGATGCTAATCAATTATATTTACTACTCTTAAAATATTAGTGGTTAGGTTTCTTATCAGATATTTCTTGCCAAATATGTCTGAGGACATATTTCTTGCCAAATATTTCTGAGGACACAACCTCTCTTTTTTATTGTGACTAACAATTTTTAATACAAGGAAATGTAGGCTGGAAGAGTAATGACTTGTCCCACATACTGGTACAGTGGAGAGTGAAGAAATTTCGTTGATCTTTCCCTGGCTTGTCTACAGCAATTGAAACTTATCAACAAGGTTGATGACATAGTATTAGGGGCTCTACGCAAGGACTTTAGGAAACTGGAAAAACTCACAAAAGGTAAAGATATTATCTCAACCCAACAGGGGTAATTAGATGTGCAACCTGAAGTGTGAAGTCAGCAGTAAGAAAATTATCCATTAGAAGCCTTTGTCAATGTTTGGGGAAAAAATGGAAAGGGAAAGCAGAGATTCCTAACAAAAAAGAATCCTACACTCAAAACACAAAAGCTAACATTCAACCTCAAAGCCGTATCCTGCACTTTCTGGAGGATGCCGGTAGAGTCAGACCACTTAAAAAGAGCACCCAGAGGTGTTCTGAGTCTGTTTCTAAACTTGCTTTGCATAGCTAAAAAAGCATCACTGGATCATATGCACTATCAGTCTTTCTTAACTGAAGGAACACATCTATTTCTTTCCACTGTCTCCTTTCCCAAGGAACAGGAAAAGGTAACCTCCTCCTCCAACCCAATTTTCCAGAAGCTAGAATTTCACACTATTTTCATGTCAATTAACCCAACACTGTTTTTGAATCTACAGAATAAACAGGGCACCATTTCTTTAAATACAGGAATATAACTAACATTACTGGCAAGGTATGAAATTGTGTTACATTTTTCTGAAACATTTCTGAGTTGATGGTCAGTCCTTTGCCTGAGAGGGATTCAACTAAAGATAACTTTTAAATACTTGCACTTTTTTTGGACTCCTAATGAGGAAAGAAAGTGGGGCATTAATGAAATATAACCTTTTCACTGGTTTCCTTAACTGAATTGCAAAAGTAAAATGAACTCCATGCTAATATTTGATGTATGTATGCCTGAAAATTTTGCAGGTGAAAGAAGTGGAGATTTTTCACAATGTTGGATCACGGTTGTTTCTTTTTAAACAAGAATCTGTTTAGACAAGAAAATAACTAGAAGTAGACTTATGGTGGACTGTTTTCAGCCTTGCCTGGTCATTTTCGCTCTGCAAGCTGAGAGCCACAAAACGAGCAATAGCCATTAGATTTATGGAAATCCATTCAGTCAGAAGAACCCCCAAACTGCTGTGCAAAAATAGCACCAGCATTTGAGTTTTAAGAGTTTGATAAGTTTACTTATAAAAATCTTTAACTCTAACTGGGATATATGTAGAGGGGGTAATGAAATGAGATGGGAGGAATTATCCATACCCTACTCAACCTTCAGTCTGCAATTTCAATACAGACACAAACTGTGAATGTGCAATTACAAGTGTTTGTTTGCAGCAAACATTTGAGACTGAAACGTAGTTTGAAAAAAAAAAAGTCATTTGTGAAGATGACAATAAATAAAACAACCCAAGGAAAGATGGATCCTTAGAGCAAGTAATAAATAATTGCACCTCTTCCAAAACAAATGTGTCTCAATACAGGGCTTAAAGCAGGACAGCCTGTCTTAGCTAGCATATGAAGCAGTAGACTGTGTATGTCACTACACAGCTACCAAAAGAGCTTCACTGAGCACACTCCTCACCAATTCAGTGACCATAGAGCCTTGGGCTGACAGAAAAAAAAATCTCTGTGTGACAAGAACATGACAAAAATATAAGATACATTTGACAGCAATCACATTGTGAAAAAATGTTTGAATAGGCCCATGACCTCCATCGCTAAGATATTTGAGGTAATTACTATCTTATGGTATTGTCTAAACTCTACGGCATTGGTAGGATGCTTGTTGTAAGTTTATACTTTGAATAAACTAATAAAGATACAAGTGTTCTTTCATCTACCGTGAGAACTATTTCTTCTTCAAAAATAAATATGAGTGTGTTGAGTAAATGAATATGAAGGTGTCGTGGTTTGAAAGAAAATGGCCCCTAAAGGGAGTGGCACTATTAGGAGGTGGGGCCTTGTTGGAGGAAGTGTGTCACTGTGGGGGTGGGCTTTGAGAGCTCTTTTTCTCAAGCTTCTCTCAGTGTGACAGTCAGTCAATTTCCTGTTGCCTGCAAGATGTAGCACTCTCAGCTCCAGCACCACATCTACCTGCACATTGCCCTGCTTCCCTTCATGATCATAATGGACGGAACTTCTGAAATTGTGAGTCACCCACAATTAAATGTTTTCTATATAAGAGTTGTGGTGGCCATGTGGTGTCTCTTCACAGCAATAGCAAACCCCAACTAAAACAGAAGGTAAGAGTGTTCAGAAGGAATGTAGAGGAAAGGCCTGGTGTTCTCCACAGAGCATGTTCCTTGCTGTGAAAATTTCAAAGTATTATTGTAGGGTTAGGAGTCTGAAGCTTCACTGTGTTTATGAGTCACTCTGGCATTTTGATAAAGAATAGATTCTGCCTGAGCTGGTCTGGGGTGAGCCCTAAGTTTGTTCCTTTTATGTAAAGTCACAGATGATCCAGGTAGGTGAGTCTGCAAATCATACCTTGAGTGGTGAGTTAATGATATTCACAGAGGCTTATAGGACAGAAATCTGTGAATAACTTGAATGTAAGTTACACTGGAGTCTCCTACTCAGTCTTCCATAGGCTTGGCACAGTAAAAGGATTTTTAAATACACAATTTGGAATACTGACTTGAAAATGTCATTCTAATTGTTTTTTCAACTGGAGAGATTTTTGGTAAAGAGCATTTCTTCCTTGAAACCCTTTCCTTCTCCATGGGCTCTTAGCGATTTCCTGACCCCTGTGTGTATCTCAGATGAAACACACATATCTGAAGATTCGAAGCTAACATACACAAAAGAGATAACACATGAAACATTTGTGTTTGGGGATCTCAATTATTCCACTCAGATGATTCTTTTAAGGGATTGGAGATGGAATTTACTGGTATAAAAGGCTACAAGGGAATAATCGGATAATAAGGGTTAGATCATTGTAAGAATGAATAGGGTAGGATAGAGGATGCAATATGAAGAGTATAAATATTATTAAAGACCTCTGGGGAAAGTCTAGTAGAAGCCTACTACTGCAGAAGCTTCCTAACACACACACACACACACACACATACACACACACACACACACACACACAGAGAGAGAGAGAGAGAGAGAGAGAGAGAGAGAGAGAGAGACTCCTATGACAGAGCAATGATGCCTCTGCTAGACATCACAGGCATTACAGGCTAACAGACAAAAGTTCCAGTGTCAAGGATGGGTTACTTTTTTTGTAGTCATTGGTCAGTGAGGTCCCCAAAATTTCCAAACACTATGGGGTATTGCCAATGTTCCTGGTTACTCTTCAGAACATGACAGTGCGACTATACTGCTGAAGATATCACAAAGTTGAGTCATAGGCCATGGAGAAATCAAGTTGGTACTGGCATGGAAGCTTCATCTCTACCAGCTAGCTTTCGGAGCAGTGGGAGATGCTATACATGCTACTACAGGAAAAGGGCAATCAAAACTGTAGACAGCTGGTAACCTTGTGAGCGACAATAATATTGGTGAAATTATTAAGGCCACTCCATGTAGTTAAAAGGAAGATTTATTTAATGGGTAACTTACAAATGAAGGGATAGGTAGGTCGCAGGGTCTGGGAAAGGTGTATCACAGTCCAGGGGTGTTCTCTGGAGCTCTGCTCGGTCAACCTCCACCGTCCAGGGTCCAGGAACAGAGAGAGAGTGTGTGAGCTGGCCCATCTGGCGCTCGGGTCTCTAGGCTCCTCCCTTGGCCCCGCCTTGTAGGCGTGACAGTTGCCGAAGCCTCAATGGGGGTTGGAACTTCCAGATCAAAGCTAGAATGGCTACCCACTACACAATAATGACTGGCCTATCAAGATATGTCCTATGGTGTAATAGTGGCATAAACATCATAGGGGTAATCAACCACTTTCTGATTAGATTTAAGTCTCACTCCACAAGATGAAATCTACACCTGATGGCACTATTATGTCAGTAATGTATGGCTAAACAGGACGTAGGCTATAGGAGAGAACTTACTACTATTACTTTGCTCAATGGGCAATAGTAGTAAACTGAATCATAATGACGTATCATTATACATATAAATGCCTCTCTCAATTCTCATCTGGGAAGCTTCTACTTGCAGGAGATAGTGATTAATACAGAGACCTACAACTGGCCTAAGGTGCAGAGAATAAGATACTACAGAATGCAAAGCCCTAAATGGAACATTTATACCTCATCCCTTCTCCCAAGGCTCCATGACCATTGTAGAACAGGGAGCAGAAAGAGGACAAAAGCCAGAGGTGGTGGATTTCTACAAGGAAGCAGAGTCTTCAGGACACAGCAAGGCACCTGCAGATATTAGCACCCATGGTTGTGACAGCATGCTCCAGCCCTGTGCAAGCCCAAACCAGACCAATTCCAGCAGGAGAAGTAAATTGTCCAAGAACCCAGAACACTAGCCAAGGAACTATTGGCAATTGTTAGCTATAGGGAGTGGTAGAGTCTGTTTTCTGTGGTGAAGTCTACACATGCAAGAATATTTGTGCAGCGAAAATTGGCCTTGATAGGGGAAAAAGGAGAGAAAGGGGATACAAAACTGGATGGGAAGGGAACAGTGATGAACTTGAGAGGAGCTGGGTGGAAAGCGGGTTGTACAAAATTCTCAAAAATTAAAAACTAAAAAGAGAAAGCATTTCTACTAAAAACTTCATTTCTCTACTTCTTTCACAAGTTTCTTAGAACAAACAAATGACAGATGGATGGACAGAAGGAAGAAGTAGAGGGATAAAAAGAAAGGGGAGGGAAGTGCATTTATCTGTGGCTCTGGATCTATTATCTTCAGACTTAAGCAGGCTCTATAGCTGTTTAGTGGGCACAGCAATGAACTGGTGAACTGTGCATCTCAAGAAACCTGGGGCTGCAGAAGACTTTGCAGCTACTGAGGAAGTGACCTTCACGTTACCTTTCTGCAGGCTGCGGAGTGGACAGTGATGTAAAATAGTGCATCATGTGCTGATTGAAGCACAAGTCTTGGTAATATTTCAGTTCACTAAGGAAGGGTACCTTTTCCCTTAAGGCAGTTCCAAGCCAGGTTCATTTTTGTTTCAAAGACACTGCATATTATTTCAAGGGATCTGATAGACCTTCTGATCTGCTACAAACTTCTCTTTCTCGTCTGTGTAAGAGCTGGTGATCCCTCATACAGAGTGCTTTGTGACCTGATCCATGTCAGAATTGCTCCAGATATTAACTTGAAAATCAGCATATAATAATTGAATCCTGAATAGTCATGGCATCTTCTTACGCTTCATTAGCAACATTAAAATACCTAAACACTAAGCTTTCATTTTTGGAAGGTAGAGTGACCAGATTTTATTTTCATTTATTTAAGAAGCACATACCAACAGTCTAAGTTTATTCACTTTCTTCTGACCTCGTTTCTGGACTAGTAATGACAGATGTAAATGAATGTCCTGGGGCCTTGTGTTATCCAGGCAAGGTAAGTGGAAGCCACCATTAAGTGTCTGTTCAAGTCCTGTTCAAGTCCTTTTGACAAACCTTAAAAGAAATGCTGCCTCAAGTTTCACCTCCTCTATAATCAGAGCTGTCTCTGTCCCATCTAAAGCCTGTGGCAGGGATTAGGATGATGTGAAACCTCACTGTAGGCAGTGAATTGTTCAAAGAGACGGTTCATTTAAAAAAAAATCTATCATTTGAATATAAAATGTAAAAGTGACTTTCCCAGCTTGAAAGGAAAATGCACCAAAAGGGTGTAATCCTAGCTCAAGAGATTTTGTTTCAAAATCCCAATTCAGATAACAAGGCAAAAGGAAGTAACATGTCGGGGTAGATATAAAGCCTGTGGCTTCACCTATCAATGCCCGAAACTGCCACCTGACCGGCCCATTTCAATACCGCTTTCTGTATTTATTTGAATCATTTTTGTATTTCAGTTTTGATCCTAATATATTTTTTTCTGCTAGAATTCAAGCAGAATAATACAAAGAAAAGCATTTTCATAAATACCACAAAAAGGCTGTTTCTTGGGGTTGTTTTTCACCATATTTTTGGCTTCATGCAAAACAAGACCTGTATGCTCTAAAGCTCTCAATTGGCTTCTCAGAACTCCAGCATGCTTGCTGGCAACAGAAGCTAACAGACTGTTTGCTGATGGATTGTCCACCAAGAAGCCAACAATAAAGAGGAGAATAAACAAATAACTTAATACTAGATTTGTAATTTTTCTCACTTTGCTTCCCATGGAAATGCACCCTCAGGTCATTCCAACTTGTAAAATACTCTCAAAGAAAATTTAGCTAAGATAACAATATCAATAAAAATCTCAAAAGTTTTTCAAAACAGGTTACAATATGCTATATCTTTATGACAAATGATTAAAATATTATAAAAATCTTTAAGATCCTAAATACTAATGAATATAGATCATCCAATTACATGAGCATGGACACACACATACTCATTATTTATAATATGACAAAAAGTAGACTCTAGGCCCAGAAAATGGAGAGCAGCAAATTATTATGCACATGGTAACTTCATCGTGAAAACTTTTTAAGGCCACTAACTTCTTAAAAAATCAACATTCTGTTATGTAATGGCCGTGTGGCAGTACATACCATGGATAATATGAGATTTCAGAACAGACATCCATTCCCAGTCTTAGATTGTTGACATATAGATAAATATTTCATTAAAGTAGATAACACACTCATTGAATTGACTGAGTAATTGATAATGCTACTCTCTAGGTCCCTTTTTGGACTTTACCACAACACACCAAACTATGGTATGAAAAATAAGTTTTTCTACCTATTGGTAAACAAAATCTCTCATTTCTTCAGTCTCTATTGTATTTACTAAGGCTCTGAAAGCTATATTTCCATTAAAGCATTTTTAAGGGACTTTAGGGTAAATGCTGATCATTTGTAAGGGCCCAGGGTCCTTACATGACTTAGATTAATTACTGGTATTTGCCCTTAGACTGTGATAGTAATAACAGAAGCAGCTTATTTATCTCACCTCACTTAATTCTTACAATTGCTTTACAAGGCAGGGAGCAAAGTTGGCCAGGTTTAGAGATGATAAGAGCAAAGCGGAAGAGACTTAGCACAATCACCCGGCCAGTTGGCAGTAGAACCGGATTAAGTGCTTTGTATTGTTTTTCAAGTTCTTACAGTCTACAAAAGGCCTCTTAACCGGGAGAACACAAATTAAGGCAGGAAACAAGGATGTGGAATGTGACTTTTTGATTAGGATAGAAGACAACATCATAGCCTTTTGTTATAAAGCTTGCTGGGAATCAATCATTGATGCACTTAATGTATGCATCTAAAGTAAACCACACAAAATAGAATTTTCTTAAAGACTGCCAGAGGTCAATAGCGTTCTGAGTTATTTACAGTGCCACAGGGAACAGTATGAAAACAAAAATCGAGGGAGGCCACATTCCATAAGTGAATCAGTGAAGGCAATTTTCTTCAGAATTTCCCGTACCAAAGCTTTGAGAGAATCTGGTCCAGTTGCTGAATTTCATCAGCATATCTTGGTGATAAGTGATACTGAACACAACCACCAGCAGCCCTGTGTCCAGACAGCCAAGCTCCACTAGAGCAGATACACTTGCTGCTTAAATATCCTTTTAAAAATCCATGTTTACCAAAATCTATTCAAACTGTCGAGAAGCATCTTTCCTCACTCATCTGAATGTGACAGTGAATCAAAGTACTTTCTCTTCTGATAGCGGAGGTGATAATGGAGACCCTTGGATGCTCACCAGAGGCCGGAAGATGTCTGCTCAGTGCTCTTGAGAGCACAAGGCTAATTTTTCCAAGTAAAAATTCTTCTCTGAGGAGCTGTATTAATGAGGTCCACAGCGAAGCTTGACACTCGACTGCTCTCATTATCTTAAGTGGCCCAGCACGAGGTTCCCTTTCCAGTGGCCTCTTCTGAAGACAGCGCGCAAGTGAACTGGAATCCCTCTCCCACTGGCTATTTTCACAAACAGGGCCTCTGTCCTTTGCATGTGGCTACTGAGATGACATTTTAATCTCTTCTGGTAAGACCAGCTCCCATAGAAGTTGTGGGCAGAGGTGTGTCTAGCAGCAGGCTGCTTGTCCTAGTGTTCCCCATGAATACTGTTCACACAAATACTCAAAAACTTGTCCAGTTTTGAGAAACAGCAGCCACCGTGGTTCTGAAAAGCACTGCATTTTATTTCCAAACAGGACTAGATCTGTGTTCAGTGTCGTCCCTTCCCCCAGCCTTTGGAAAACACATCCTTTGAGAGCCTTCTACATACCAGATATTGATATTTCCTTCATTTTCTTCCTTTCATTTTTTGTTCTTGCTGTTTTATAGGTTCATTTGACACTCAGCAGTTATTTCTCATCCTCATTGACTGTCTATAGACTTTTGAACAGTATAACAAAGACAGTTACCAAATTATAGATCTGGTTTGGTCAATCTTTCTCATTACATTTCCTGGACAAATGCACAAGAATATGATACGCTATATTCTGTATTGCTTTGGGAAACATCAAGATACAGGTAATAGGCTGGCTTCTGGTGGGTTCATGTTGGAAAGAGGAACTAATTTTGTTTTGCTGCAGCTTTCCTGAGCAATTTAGCCCAGAAATATGAGTATTTCTTTCATTCCCTTAAGAGCTAGAGAGTAATCTACACGAAGGAATCTACACTAACACATCTATAGTACTCAGTCTGCTGAAGAACTTTTAATGCAATTACAGTCACACTTATTATCTGGACCAGTGTTTACTCAGCACCTCTGTCAGTCAGATGTTTTTCTAGATGCCCTGGGGACAGCAGTGAAAAAGCCAACATACAAAAACATCTGAACTCCTAGTGTTTTCACATAGACTGGGTAAACAGAAATGGATAAACAAATGAAATTATAAGAGGAAGATCATGAAAGAGTGAACAGGTGGCCCGGAACAGTGGCCAGAGAAGCCCTCAGTAAAAGGTGACTTTCTATAACTCAAAGGAAGTTAGGCAAAGAGCCATAATGTCTAGAACAAGAACATTCCAGACAAGGAAAAACCAGATAGAAATGGTGGCTAAGGTAAGCTACTGAAGGTAATGTTGGGGAGGGAACAGTTCATGGTACACCGGAATTCATAGAACAACAGAAAAGTTTGGGTCTTACTCTGGGTGAGGTGGGTAGTGGTTTAAGGATTCTGAGATAATTATTGATACAATCTGGTTTCAGTTTTAGAATGTTTGTTCTCAACAGGTGTGGTGGAGCACATCTTTAACTCCAGCACCCAGGAAGCAAAGGCAGACAGATTCTGTGTGAGTTAGAGGTCAGATTGATTTACATAGCAAGTGCCAGGACAGTCAGAGCATCATAGAGAGACCCTGTCTAAAAAGAAAAAGAAAAAAAAGTTTGTAAAGTTTGTCTTCAGATTCCTTGGATACAGAAAGGAGCCTAAGACACAGCTACAAAGGACATTAGTAGACTACTCAAATGGCAAGACATGGTTAATATTGAGTAGATTTTAATTATAACAAAGTCATGTTAAAATGTAGCCAACAAAGTTACCGACAGATGGAATGTGAAGTGGAGGAAACTATAATACACAAGCTGCTATGGAGGTTTTTTAGAAAGACCACAGATCCCATGAACTACCATCAGTTGAGGTGAAACCATGGAGAGCTAGAGTATCACAGGAATATCATGCTGGTTTTGGCAACTAAAATCAGTACACAGCTGACTAATAGATAGGATATATGAGTTTATGATATGGGAGTAGATTTGGAAGTACCAAGGTTAATATTTAAAGCCCCAGGAGAGAATGGGATCATCAGGGGCATGAATATAAATAGTACAGGAGCACAGGCTCTTGGGGTCTCCAATAACTACAGGGCAAGGATGTGAAGAAGGACCAGAAAAAGAGTTACAACAAGAGGAGCAGAGAAAAACCCAGGAAAGTGTGGGGTCCAGAAACCAAGTGAGCCCATGTTCCAGGAGCTGCAATCAGGCGAAAGAGCCACTTCTGAGCCTGGGATAAGGACTGATGACTGAAACTGATGCCCTGTTGACCCTAATAACAACACTGAGTATGTTCCTTCCCTAACAAAAGGGTGAGGTCAGAGTACTTAGAGGTCATCTTAGATGGCAACCAAAACCCACACTTACACCCTAAAATTATTTTAGACTTGTGTTGGCCAGATCCTAGGATGTCATTTTTTACCTCATTTATGATATTTCAATATGGATAATCAGTGGCTTCTCAAGAAGGTCCACTGCCCTCCATCACTAATACACAGCACTGGGTAAAACTAACCTTTAAATCAGTTTCATTAACATGATAAATGAATACAGGTACACAACCACAGTGATGGCAAAGTATAACATGGTCCCATCACTCCAAAGAAATTCCATCCTGTCTTGATGTAGTCAGTCTCCATCTCTCCCCGGTGCCTGGACAAAAGGCTGAGTCAATGTTCTCTTCTCCATGTAGTTTTGTCCTTTCTAGAATGTCTTATAAGTTAAGCTATACTTTTATTACTCAAAAGTGGTTTCTTGGGTAAATATTTACAAACTCTAACTTAAAGTCATTGAAATGATCTTTCAAGTAAGCCGATCCTCAAACATCCCATAATAACCTGACTTGTTTGGCTGTTTTGAGCTTATTCAACCAGGGATTCCCAGCTCACCACACATTTGTAATCAAGCATCTCTTCTTTCAAGTGCTCCATGAAACTACTCTGCTGTTGCACCCCATGCGGACACACAGGCTAATAAACATCCTGCTTTAGAACTTTCTCTTCCCCTCTGGATTCTGATCCCTCTGCTCAGCACCAGGAACTAAACCGGTTGATTTACTGGAAATGAGATAGCAACCCTACATACAAAATCCCAAAGTCAATTATCAGCAGTTTGAAAATCAGTAGTAGTGTTTGCATATAAACTGCACACTGGGATAAAATCTATTTTGTGTTTGCTGCAATTTTTCTTTGTAACACAGAAGCATATTTCTCTCTCACCTACTTTTAGTCATACAAAATGAGACATCTGTTCCTGAGCCTGAAACAGGGGCTTAACAGGTTATGGAATCCTGGAGTTAACAGGGAATCTACTGATTTCTTTTTCAAAAAAGTTTTTTTTTTCTTTTTTACAAACTGAACCACAAACTGAAAAAATACCTGAAACTAGAGCAACCCAATGACAAGAACAAAGAAAACTTACATTGTTTTCATAAAAACACATTAACTGAAATTCCAGCTTTGACATTAATATTTCCTGTTATAGGTAAGCTTTAAAGTTAATGAAATTTTCATTTGTATGCTGATGAAGGGATATAAATACCAAGATGCAGATGGCATGGAAATTAGCCAAAAAAATAAAATTAAAGAAATGAAAATAAGTGTTTTCTATAGAGTTGAACATAAATATGTGCCCACATTCACACTAGGGTAATATGATAGAACCTGGGAATTTTTCAAAGTGACCTTTCTGAAGGGGTTCATATTATTCGTCACATTCCTGTACATTCTGTGGCATAATCTAACTAGGACATTTTAACAAAAGGCTGCTTTTTGTCTTGGAAAATTATGAGTGACTTATGAACGACCTGTTTACTGCTCTAGGAAATGTGCTGTTTTATTCAAGAGGCCGTAGGAATGGCACAGAGGAAGGAACAATGCAAGGAGAGGGAAATTACAGTCTTGGGAAGAAAGACACATTCCTTCCATTTTGGCACCAAGACTAACTATTAAAAGGCTCCCACCAGGCGGGATTTTAAATACATGCCCTTTTCAGCATACAATTTTAATACAGAAATTGACATATTGGGTATGCAACACATACCAGAATTGCTCTTTCTGTTACAGAAGTGTTCGATTGACCTTGAATAAATGTCAAGAAATACACCACTCCTGTCCTTTTTCTCCGATGATAAGAATTTCACCTGCCCTCATATTTAATAATTCTTCTGTCATTCATAACACACATTGTTTAAGTGGTAGGTACAGTAGGTACAGGTGCAACTCAGCAGATCAAAGAAAAATCTCTGTGATAGTTCAAATTTAAGGGAGATCCTTGGTTGGGAAAAAATTGATGTTGCTTATACAACTGATATAGTTGTATTTCCTGTAGATTTGCTGAATCTCTAACTTTAGAGAGGGAACTGAGATACGTTGAAAGCAAAATTAGAGAGTGAATAATTTCCTGTCTTTGGAGTCAGTACATTTTATTATTAGACACCCATTCTCAGCCTACATTGGAAAATACTTGAAGCAAATGGGAGATTGGTTTTCTTTCCCTTTCCTTTTCTTTTCTTCAAGGGGACATCTCATTAACATTAATAGAAACTATGCCCAGAAAAATCCATTAACATTAATGGAAGCTATGCATAGAAAAAGCCTCAGATTAGTTTTCCTTCCTTTAAGGAGCTTATGCATTGGCTGGCTGTCCTAAAACGACAAGACAGTAAGATACTAATCACATTTTGCCTCATTTCTTTAAATTATATATTTCATTAAATTATATTTAATAAATCCTGAGTTGGAAACAGCACAGGAAAACTTAAGCTGCAATAATATTTACCCAATAAAGCAGGAGCTTGCACAACCCCTGTGTCTTACTGAAAGTCACAGGGAAAGTTATATGACCATGACTCTCCGGAGCATCCTCTTTGTGCCTGAAGTTAGGCCGCCTGCCAGAAGTTGAAATGATTAGCAGTAAATACTAATTTAATAGCTCCACTTTGCAGTTCCCCAGCCACTCTTGGGTCCTCTTTCCACCAGGGAGATAGACCATGTGAATCAGAGCCTATCAACTCAACATATGACAGTCGTGGAATCCAAATTAAAACGAAAGAGAACATTAAAATGGCAAGGTAAAGCGTCTTTCTTTACTTAATAATCACTTCACCTTTGTACCTGAACAGTGCTCTGATTTAAAAACATATAAGGTAAACTCAAAGCATCACCACATAGTATATGATAATATATGATATTATATGCATATATTATATATAATATATACACACACATATATATGATGATAATACTGATTTTAAAATTTAAATACTAGGGCATTTTGGTATTATTTTGATTTGATTTTTCATTCTTAAAGGAACTGTGGGCAATATTTCCTTCAAATCTAATTTGAGGAACCTCATGTTCCTCAGAGTTGGGCTTTCTAAAATCTATCACAGTCTTCCTACCCTGTTTCATTTCATTATTATAGTGCTACAGGAACCAGGCAGCAGATACTGATACCTTAGTTACACCGTTCCCTGCTTCCTCTCTATCTGGAGGACACAGGAATCAGAAAACAGCAAAGACCAGGAAGTCATGACTGTGCCATGACATGATGATAACGAATGTACACTATAATGTCTCTGTGCTTCTTCCTTCCTTCCTTCCTTCCTTCCTTCCTTCCTTCCTTCCTTCCTT
>CABHPP010103037.1:0-34465 GCA_902168425.1 Peromyscus attwateri | reverse complement strand
CTTCCTTCCTTCCTTCCTTCCTTCCTTCCTTCCTTCCTTCCTTCCTTCCTTCCTTCCTTTCTTGCTTGTCACATTAGAATTAGTCCTAAATGATAATATTCTCACATTTTCTAGTATACACAATACGGTTTAAATATATTTCTTTTTAAAGAAAGAGAAGAGCCACGTTCAGCTTAAGAGTAAAGGACTTATAAATCCCAGGGACCCCTAACTATACGGCTGCTACTGTCACTAGAGCATGTGACTTCCCCTCTGATACTTTCCTTGTGAACTCCTCCCTTCAATACGTCACATGTAAAACAGCTGCATGACTTGTTTCCCAATAAGAGGAAAAAATGAAGGCAGCAATCTGGATTAAAGATTGTAAAAGTTAACTACATTGCCTGATGTCTTGGAGCTTTCCCACCAGCCACATGTTTTCCCTGCTCAGCCTTGCCCACCCCAGGAAAGGAACTCTAACTGAAAAGATATACCTGGGAGGTGGTGAGACTCGCGGTACTAGACCATAGCAAGGGGAAACAGAAAATGACAAAGACACGGAGTCACAATGGTATTGTGCTTACCCTGGACCAAGCTTCTTGGAGTCCCTAATGCACATGTTCTGAAGCATCAGCCAGAATACCTTCTCATTGGAAGGTATTCCAACAACATGCAATGATACCAAGAACATGTGAGTGGAATGCTGTTAGCCTCACTATGTGTTAGCATGATAGGCAGAGTTTACACTGCAAATGTTTACACAGATATCTACACCACTGCAGTTCAGAGAGGTTATGGATGACTTGCCCTGTTTGGGGAAAAAAAAGGAAACCAGGGAATACAATTAATCTCATTCTGATTGCTAGGAGCTATCTGATGTTTGAACAGGAGGAACATAAATTGGTTGAAACTGAAGACTCAGAAAAAGGAAAGCATTAAAAAAAAATAAACAAAGCTATTCATGAACACTAAACCAAACTGAAGACAATTAAATCCTCATGGTGGTGAACTCCAAGGAGACCATTCTGATTTTGCTTATCTGTAAGCTGAGGCCACAAAGCCAAACACACAAGAGAAGCTGGCCTCGTCAAACACCCCGTTTTTACATTTGTTAGAATAATAAAGCATTTTTTTCTTGGAGCCCAACTGATGGGAAACTAGAATGGAAGCGAAGTCACCACTCCTCTTGAAAGCTTCTGCTATTTCCTCTGCATAAGATTTCAGTTCTGACTCCTTCATACCTCTTCTCAGTAAAACTGGATACAATTTAGTGAGGGAAATTGTAAATCCCATTGCTTTGGCAGATTTCCATTAGTATGTAACTTAAGGATAGTATTTCTCTTTCAAAGAAAATAAAATTCAAGTTTATATAGTAATGTTGTATTACAATATAATAATTATTAGATACGCAGAATGGGAAGATAATTATCACCTTTAAAAAACTTTTTTTCTGCAAATACGTTGTTTCATAAAAGTCATGGGAAGGAATATGGAAACCAAGTTGATGAGACAATATTATTGTTTTAAATGGTAGTCATTATAATCTCGATGCAAAAATTAAAGAGGTCCATTTGGAGCTAAGACTAGGATGTGCTAAGACAGGTATTAGTAATGTTAACTACTCCATAAATGGATCAAATAAATAATAATTAAAAGTAGTCATTTTAATGATACAGAGAAATTTTCTAAGCTGTCTTAGTATTTTTTCTTGAATCCACTCCAAAGCACATTTAAATGCCTGATTCTTGGCAGTGAAATGAACCTAAGTATCCTTTGTATTGTGGACATAAGGTTAATAGTTGAAAATGCCAAGTAGCATGGTAAGCATGGGCTTCCCTTTATTGTTATAATAGCTCTACAAACAGGTTGTTATCCATTTTATAGATGAAGAACTCCAGAATGAAGATATCTCCATGCCCTCTCAGGGGTGAAGGCTGATGTTAGAGGCACATGAAGAAACTCAAAATTTGGGTCAACTCTTCAGTCATTCACACAAGTCTGAGTCCTGGAGATGCTCACATAAGGCAGGCAGGCCATGGATCTTCGCTTGAAGGAGAGACTATGTTCGGCCTCAGTCTTGCTCAGTTTTCTTTGGTGTCAAGAAGCTTCACTGAACAAAGGTATGGCCAATAAACAGCAGCATCCCTGTGTTCAGCATCCCTGGCTAGAGTTGGATGTGAATTCAGGAACTTGAGTTTGTGGCCACTCTTTTCCAGAGGTGATCATGAGTAAGATTTAAGAATAAATTACAAAAATAATTGCTTACAAATTAGCCTAATATATTTTTCAATGTATTTTTTGTTATCATGCTTTAAAAGTATATTCCTTTCTGAAACCATGTTCAGGCTTTGCTTGGGCAGCCATTCAGAAATACAACATGGACACAGATACCTGCACTTCCAGTGCTGGAGGCTGAGACTGGACAATAGACAGCCTGGTGTCAGACTGGGCTGCACAGCAAAACTGCTTCAAAGAAAAAAGAAGAGGGATGGAAGCCGTTTTATTTTTATAGGCCTCTTATATAGGAGCCAATATTCAATGGGAGAAAAAGTTGCACAGTTCCAGAATATACTGGGAGGCTGGAGTTTGAAGGACTTTCTCTCCATTTGAATACCATTGATAAAACCTCACTGTTAGTGTGAATAATGAACTAGAGTTTTCTCTAAGTTTAAACCAGCAAGTTAAGAACACAAGTCTTGTGCTCTTGGGCTAAGGCTCATGTTGAACTAGTTACAGCCTCCCACATCAGAGGTTCTGCTGGCATTGTAGGAATGATGCCTCGTGTGTCCTATGATCTCTAAAGTGTTCTGCACAGAACTGACACTAAGTTCAATAAATGTTTCTTCAATACAGGAAGAAATGTTCTGCTGCCACTTACAGTGCGAGCAGTTTTCATCTTCAAAGCACTTTATTCGCATTAATTCAGCTATTTACATTTTGCTGATGGGTAAACGGCCAGAGAGGCTAAATGGGCTGTTAAAGGCCAGATAGAGGAAACCCTGCCTGACAAGAATAGAAAAATGCAATTACTGATTATAGGTCATATGTTCCTAGTCTTTGGGTTTTTTTTTTTTTTTTTTTTTTTTTTTAGAAAAATAAGTAGGGCAAACAACTCCTAATGAAAGCTGTATAGGGTCTGATCATTTTGTTGTCTGTACAAGTCCATAGTCATTAAAGAAATGTACACATTCTATGGTTTCAACAGTTCTATGGAACAGGGATGGAGAGAAGTTATTTTTGTGCTTTCAAGGATGCGTGTGTGTGTGTGTGTGTGTGTGTGTGTGTGTGTGTGTGTGTGTGATGTTTGTCAACAGTTTCAATATACCTTACAACACAGGATAACCTCTCTACAGTGTGGCTATAAAGTAATACAGAGTTGTAAGCAACCTCTGACACAGATTAAGATACATTTGACTTAAAGCTTATTTTGCTCTTGCCTAGAGTGCTAAGTATAGATCCAAACGCAGTAGCAACATCAGAATTTCAGAATAAATATTAAGGCAATATAAAAAAATCTATAGAACTCTACTACAAATTAATCACAGGGACTCTTAAAGGGGTACAGTTAAACACCTTCATGTGTTTTTTTAAGAGCCAGTTGCTGTCAGCTAACTCTTATTTTCTAAAATTGTTCTGTTTAGTGCTAAATTTGGAGTGGGGCTTGGTGGCCATGGACTGACAACTGCATTTCCCTTACCTCACATAATCCTTAACGTTCTCCGAGCAACTTCTGAAAAGGAAAACATGAGACGCTGGAAAGAAGGTCAAGTGATTAAGGCATGTATTGCTCTTAGAGGATCAGAGTTCAGCTCCCAAGACCCGTGTCTAGAAGCTCACAATCATCTGGGATGCCTTCTCTTTGACTCCATGGGCCTCTGAGCTCAAACATGCATATACCCATACATAGATGCACACATATACACATAGTCAACATTTTAAAAAAATCTTTTAAAACAAAACATGAGGCCGGGCGGTGGTGGTACACGCCTTTAATCCCAGCACTCGGGAGGCAGAGGCAGGCAGATCTCTGTGAGTTCGAGGCCAGCATGGTCTACAGAGTGAGTTCCAGGAAAGGCGCAAAGTTACACAGAAAAACCCTGTCTCGAAAAACCAAACCAAACCAAAACAAAACAAAACATGAAAATGTCTAGTGCATGACATTATGAGAGTAATCATTCATATTAGCCCAATTATGAACGTGTTCTAGGTAAAGCCCAAAGCCTGACTTGTGGGCTTCTTAACTTACCAGCCATCCATCTCTCCCTGCCTAAGTCTATGCAATTATCTCATAACAAAGGCTTTCTTTTACTTCTAAAGCAACAGTTGATGTTAAAGGAGTTATATTCCTATCAAGTCAGTAACACATATTGTGTACATAAATCTGTTCTTGGTTTAATAGTAGATATTTTACAAAAGAGGGTATGGCAGAAGGGAGGTAGTGAAGAATCTCACTGGTCAGTTCTCAGTGGTCAGATGTCAGATAAATACTATAGAGAATGTTCGTCAAAGAATTTGGAATTAGAAATCTTTATGTAGATGTCTGGCAATTGACTGGGAAAGCCTGAAGAGTTGGGGAGCAACTTCAGCAGGATTCTGTTTGTCAGAACCCTGGGTTCCACTGGATACCTTTGTTTTTATGTTTCCTAGATTGCTAAGCATGGCCTCTGGGAATATTAGTCACATTCACTGCCTGGGTAAAGAGGATCGGCATCTCTCCACTAACCAGGACGTTATTGCCTGGGCTCTTCCATGGGGTGAAGGGATCATTGGAATTCTTTACAATTCCTGCATTCTGACCTTGGGTGGTAATTCAACCAAAAAGGTAGTAAAGCATTTGGTAGTCTGAAAGGAAAACAAAGTTAAAGTGACAGACAGTAAAGAAAGAAAACCTTGGCTCTTGGCCAGATGTAGAAGACTGTTTCTAGGGAAGATATAGGTATACAAATTCTCATGAAGTCATAAACTTTTAAAGAAGAATGAGTCTTAGTTAGCTGATATTTACTGTTCTCTGAAGGGTTGCCACTCTAAATCACATATCTGATGAGAAAACCGAAGACTAGAACACATTTTTCTGCTGGGCATGGAATTTCTCTTTCATTTGGGAACTTCCAATGGAGCAGGATGCCTCATAAGAGTCAATCAGAACCAGGTACTCCTGAGAGCATTTTTAAATCCATGGAACAGATGCAGTTTTCATTTGCCTGCTCAGATGAACATAACTGAACACACAGTGTCCTCAGACAAGCCCATCCTGGCATGCCTTGAGCAAAAGGAGAGCCCTTGATTACGGAAACCTCTCATTCCTGACACAAGGAACATCCAGTTTATCCCATGCTAAGGAAAACAACGAAGGAATCTGAATGTGGAAAATTATCGTGCCATCTGATGCCAATTTAACATTATGAATTTTTAAAAAAATTTTTTGGAAGGACAACCAAAAGAATTGGAGCAATAGCTGCCAGCACTAAGGAAAAGTCACCTGAAAAACGTAAGAGTGCCAAAGGAAGAAAAGATGACTCCCCTCACGTGCCTAATAGAAATGCATGAGCATTATTAAAGAACTCTGCAAAACCCATCTGAGGAAGAACCAAGGTGTTAAAGGACTCATGGGACTTTCCTTACACAGCCAGTCTTGTCTTGGGATGGTTTTCACAGAACGGAATGCAAACTGGCAGCAGAGCTTTATTAAGAAAGTTACAGGACAGCGCAGAGTGGAACAGATGGTAACTGTTGGTCAACAGCCAACAGAGCAGATCACCGAAAGCCAAACAGTAGGTTTCGGTAGACTCTCAGCCTCATCCCAGAGATGAAGCACACACACACTGTGCCTCAGAAGCCTTACCTCTCACTTGCTTCATTCCCCATGCAGAAACCTTTCCCTCTTAGAACTCCTAGCTGCAAACACTACTCTGGGACGTCTATTTTACCCCCCTTTACACCCACAGCTCAGTTTCAGGTTGCACACTCTGTGATATCATCACTGAGGGAAGACTCTAATAGCATTAGAAAACCCTAAAGTTACACAACTGATATATAACTGGCAGCTAATTGCTTCAAATACCGGCAGAGATGGATGTCTAGTCTATTTTTAAAAATCCGAGCAGAAAGAGAGCATTTCACCTCTCTGCCACTCCTTTCCCCCAACAACTACTGCAAGGTCACTTGGGAAATCCAGACAAGAAAGCAAAAGTTGTAAATGCCAGACATAATGTGACCTTTTTGTTTCCAATCCCAAAGTTCCTGTTCACTGCTTCAAAGGAACAGAAAAGTTTACAATGCTTTTTATTTAACATTAGATCCAATTCTTGGTAATAAGCAGATCTATAGATCCATTTATTGAACAAATATTTATTGAAGTATTATACTACATATTGGGAGTGGAAAGATGAAATACACCAGAAACGGCTTGCCAGGAACTTTCTTTTTCAAAATACATTATAAAATATTTAAACAGCTATAACAAGAAAAATAAGAATAAAATACAATAGAAGGAGCCCCATATCCAAACATTATGATAGAAAACCAAGTATGAATTCTTATTCTACAACATTGGCAGTACAAACAAGCCACATACACACACACACACACACACACACACACACACACACACACACACACACCGATGTCTAATCAAAATAGCGGTGATGGCTATATTGGTTATATTGTCTTATACTTTCCAGTTAGAGAAAAGAACATTTTTGGAACTACTAATTGGTATTCTGTCAAATTATTCGAGTGAGGGTAAAAAAAAAATCATTTTGAAATAAAATTGAAATGTAATAAGGATAATGCAAAAGCTACATTCAATGTTGGCCAGTTGGGGTGTGTGTGTGTGTGTGTGTATGTGTGTGTGTGTGTGTGTGTGTGTGTGTGTGTGTGTGTGTGTATACATATGAGAGAGGACAAATGGCTCATGAACGCCATCAGGGTATCGTTCCCCCAACCCTTTGCCCCGTCATTGATATAAAAGATCATTCTTCTTTATTTTCTCCAATATCCCCTTCTGAGGAAGTCAAAGTCATACATGGTCAGAAATCTTGTCAGTTGGTTGGGCTCATCCTTCACAAGATCGTTTATTTAATTGGGGAAATCGTAACAAAAATATGTAAGGAAACTGAGTTTTTTATTATTATTACTCATAAATGAATCTAATTAAATAGGGATGGCTTTTTCAGAAAAAAAAAAAAACATTTTCCTTAGGAAGACAATAAAGTGTTTGATACAAGTTGTGTAAATTTCTTAAATCAAGGAACACATGATTTCCAATTCATAGTTCAAGCAATTCTTCAGGCAATTTAAGTTCAAATTTCCTTTGGTTTGATTTAGAATAGGAGATGATGGGTTCTTAGGGTACATCTCAATTCCTCCCTTTGTTTAAAATTGTTAAATACCTCAAAAATCTTATTAGTTAGAAATTGGTAGGGACCATATTCTAGGAAACATTTGATGCCTGCTTTTCTTCATAAATAGAGAGTAAAGGAATCCTGGGTATATTGCCAACTTGAAACATGGGGCTGTAGCTTTAAGGCAAAAGGCAAGAAAAATCTTTGACCTAATCATGCAGGACAACCGTGGAATCCTATGTGCAACTGAATATCAAACTGATATTATTCTTACTGTCCAAAATGCATTATCTGGAAGAGTGAATAAATAAAAATAGTAACTTATTTATATATTATGGTCCAAACTAATAATATGAGGAACTCAGGGGATAAATACAGGACTATCCATTTGTGCACAGCTGGGCATATCTGAATTTTTGAGAGAAAATGGAGAACAATATTTAAGAATTTAGCAAAGGATCAAGATTTTAATTCTATTGTTTGAAATGTAAAACACCAAAGCAGTTCTTAAACAAAGTCAAACACTGATAACTATAGAACGTGTTTATAATCCTATCCATTGAGATTTTGGCTTCAGTCTTTGAAAGGTAAGGAACAAATTTGTTGAATTGTCTTCTTGGGTCCATTAAGCTTGTCTTAATGCTTTTACATTGTAAAGGCTTAGAACATCATCAATTGTTCTTCATAAATGTAAAATATATAAAGGTATTATTTATTAATTACTCTTCTTTGTTAATTAATAAAGTCTGTGTGTTTCTCAAAGTTGGTGAAATTCCAACTTTCATACCAGTGAGGCTAAAACGGTTTTGAACAATGTTATTAACCTAAAGTCTACCAATGATACAGTTCACAATTATTCAATTCATCTCTTCCTGTTATGCCCTGAGTAAAATGTTGTCTGCTTGTCACTCACTCATGACGTCATTATCCGGAGAGTAGTGGGTGCAACTCTGCCGAGCATGGACTGGTGGCTGTGCATGAAAGGATGCTGGAAAAGCAGATCCTTCAAAAGATTGTAACCGAGACCTTTGTTTTGGTGTTCTTCCTGCTTGTAGCTGTTCTCTACAGGAACTGTGATTGTAAAATGGAAGCTGGGTTGCCCAGGTGGGATGTGTACAGACAATGTCTCCTCGGAGGGAGAAGAAGACACTTACCTGTAATGGTAATCTCTAACCCTTCAGGTGCACTTGCCACTCTTCAGTTCTAGCAAATCGTTGTTTTCCTAACAAACACCTTTCACTAAGATTTTTAGGCTGATTTAAAAAATTAAAGAGACAAACTTCATAATATTAAGCAAGGTAAGATGAATTACATCAAGAATCACTTGCCTTTCTGTGTTTATCAACATATACAAGCTATGTGATCCTCTTAGTGCCCTGGGCTTAATTAATAAACACAGACAGTCTTTTTTAGTGACTTTGTGTTTGTGCAGACTTTGGAGACAGTGGCACTCCTATGGGACCTCTGAGTTTTAAGGAGTTGGAACAAGTGATACACAATTGACCATTTAAAATCCCCTCTGTAGCACAAAACAATGCACATAAGACAAAGAGAGGAAAGGGAAGAAGGGGAAAAACTGATGGGAGAAATGGTTGGAGAGAAAGCAAGGGAGGAAAAAAGGGAGGGAGAGAGACAGAGAGAGAGATAGAGATTAAAAGGGAAGGAGGGAGAGAGAGAAAGGGAGAGAGAGACTGAGACAGAGACAGAGTCCTGAGCATTTAGATAGTGGGAAGTATTATCTACCTCCTTTGAAGGATGTGTTGGGCATCTGGGGATCTTCATACTGATTCTTAAATCTGGTATGTGATTACAAGGTGATAAAACATCCCAACAAATTCAAGAAAACCTCTATCCATAGGATGTTAATTGCCCCCTCTCATGGCCTCCTATCAAGTACTCAGGTGTGTGCCAGGTGGCGGTGGCACATGCCTTTAATCCCAGCACTCGGAAGGCATAGGCAGGCAGATCGTTGTGAGTTCAAGGCCAGCCTGGTCTACAAAGTGAGTTCCAGGACAGCCAGGGTTACACAGAGAAGCCTTGTATCAGAAAACAAACAAACAAAAAAAGGACTCAGGTGTGAAGCCTCTTCCCTCATTTTACATCTTCTGCCTCGTACTTACTCCTTCATAATTCGTTTTAAGTTGCAGAATTTACTCTGGTCAGATTAAAATAAGATTTTCCACTCTTGAGATAGTTTCTTAAGGTGCATTTAACACTGAGCATCCACTCTTGGGCTTCATGGCTGCCCGAACATTAAAGTCATCTTATTTTCTGTTCCATTCTTCTTCACATGCAAAAGGTCCCCAAAGAACAACATCTGAAGTTAGTAACAATGGTCCTATTAGTTTGCCATAAAACCCAAGTGATCCATGTGTTTAATAACACTGACTATGAGCTATAAACTCTGATTTCTCAGTTGGGATGTTTCTTCAAAATTCAGGCTGGAAAAATCAAATGGAAAGCTCTGATTTGCAAGGTGAAGATAAAAAGTAGAGAGTCCATTTTATAAATATATAAAATTTCAAAAGTCACGAAAGGAGATATAAAGGTACTACCTAGGCTATCTATCATGTGATCCTGAGCCAACATTATCCCATCATAAAGGATGATTGCGGTCCTGCCATAAGTCCAGTTGTTTCTGAGGAAATGTATTAGTCTTTTTTTTTTCTTCAAGTCTGCCTGCTGCTTGTTAACACTTTGCACTCCACTCTTCAATAGTTTATGATAAGCGCATTAAGCAGAGCTATTCTTGACAGATAAAGTTCTAACAAAGGTATGGTAGTTGAAACTATCTGCTCTTTCAGTATACAACCAAATAAACTAATAGCTTGCAGGTACTGCCATGCATCTGAAGGACAGCAAGAGAGAAACCTGCTAATAACACCGCCACTGCAATTAGTATTAAATCTGACATAGATTTATTTTTTTCTTCCTCAAGTGGCTGCGGTTGTGCAATTATAGATATAATTAGGCCTTGTTTGACCATCATACAGATCCTTTATTTATGTTGAAAAGTCATTTCCTGAGGCTCCTTTTCAAATCAACATAAAAAAATCTTCATGGGAAAAAAGGCATTGTTTTCTAAACTCAACTGTGTGTAGATTTAAAGGGGAGAAGGTAGGGGCTGAGAGGGCCAAATATTTGTCGAAGAAAAGCATTTTTTAATAATACAGATAAAAATATTACACTGATTATTATTTTCCCCTCATTCCAGTGTATATTTATCTCTTACATCAAACTGATTAATACATTTTTACTTTAAAATAAATCATAAGGACAACAATTTAAGAATTACTGTGTTTTCAGTATATTGCTGGATATCTCTGGGCATCTTCAAGGGGCTCTGAGATGACATATTTATCAGAGCATTTACAGCATATTTAGGACAACCATATTCACCACTACAAGTCCTGGAAAAACATAGGAATGAGGGGAGACTGGGTGCTGTTTGTAGAAGAATGCCTTCCCTGGCCGGTGCCAGGAGTAGTGACGCTACTCCATTTGATCACGTCCCTTTCAGACTGCTTTAGAATACTTTGTCAGATAATTTGAGTGATTTCCCTATTTCTTTCTAGAGCAGAGATAATGATGCTCATATAAAAATATCAGAGTCTTTGAATGTTGACAGGTGGTTTAATGTAGCTTAAGTATTTGATTAATTCACAGGCACGAGGAGGGGAGGTTCTGACTGAAGGACAATTCATTGGTAACATCTGATTTGGGTAAACTGTCCAAAAAATATACTATTTTTCCAGATGTATTGATTCATTCTCTCACTTACATATATGCATCACAGATGGTGAGGTCCCTTCTCTGCAGGACCCATGCCAGATGTAAGTACTTTCGAAGGCTATACATACATCATTGGGTCTAGCTACTGATAAATTAGAATTGAATAGAGAAGAAATCAACATAGGTTGAATGGCTGCTGGTAAGACAATTTCCAGTCTGAGACGGAGACTAAATTAGCCAGGAATTACAAAAACAAGAGGGATTAGATGGGATGGAAAGATTGCATGTGGCTTCCTACAAAAGCGAAGACTCGAAATGAATCAGGAAAGGCAGTTAAGATGAACAACAAATGCTATAAAATAGCTTTTATTAAGAAACACATGGATGCTAAAATCCTTACCAGAAGTTACTATGAACTTTAGTGAGATAGGCTTTCAGGTTTTATAAAGTATGAAAATTTGAATGAAGAAAATATTCAGACATGTTAAGTATGTTAGGCATAAAAGGCACAGAATTAAGAGAGATGTATATGATGTATGGACCAAAACCAAGGGCGTGAGAACAGACATAAAGTGAAGCCAAGTAACCGCACGTATCATGAATGGACCGTCAGGTCCCTGGACCTCTCAACTGGACTATCCAGTTGCTCACTGCTCTCAGCACATCTGTTCATTGCTCTCAACTGCCACCTTACCACTGGACCAGAATTCTGTGAGAAAATTAAGGAAAACAATTGTAACGACATATATTTTAGAGCTTATTATTATTACTGTGTGCATGATATATATGTTGGGATGGGTACATGCCACATCACACATGTGGAGGCCATAGGAAAACTGGGAAGTCAACTCGTCTCACATCTCCTTGCGTTCTAGAGATTAAGCTTGGGTGGGTCACCAGGCTTGTGCTGCAAAGCCTTAGCCACTGAGCCAGCTCACGAGCCTCCATACGGTGTGTCTTTTTGTATGACTGGTTAGTTATATTTTATGTCAATCAGTGATGGATCAGCGACTAAGCCAAGAAATATCAATATAGAAAAAGCTAAAAGAAAACAGGAAATAGCAAGGCAGTGCAATGGATGTACAAAACCGGCACTGACCCATTAATCTAATTAGTAGGTGTAGTTTAGAAAATAACGTGCTTTAGTGCCATAGGAGAATTAAGTTAAACAGTGAGAAAAAAAACTTCACAGCTGCAGAGGAATTCTGGCAATGGATCATCCTGTCATGGGAATTTAGAGATACTCCTGGCTGGAAGACTCTGATTTATTATGGGTTGATTTAAGTATAATTAAAGTCAACCCAGACACCAAACAAGGGAAAGGCTATATAATCTAGGAATCCAGTTTATATCTAAGGGCAGTGAGAGTAATAAATATGAAAATACTTTACAGCCAGATTAATCATCCTTTAAAAGCTCCTACCCATCATGCCACTGACTTTTCAACATGCTATTTCAATGACTCTATATCATCTACCTAGGTTCATAAGCTGATGCTCATAGTCTGCATTCTGGTACCTTGCTCTGCCATCACATCCCTCATGTTCCTCACAGGCTATCCATACACATTAGGCCCATCCACTTCCTCTTCTCAAAAATGTATCTGGTCATGGCAGCCTTTTCAATCCACTTCTGCCTTTCCAAGCCCAAATGTTGTTAACTGCCTCCCCTCCAAACTCAATACTTTAATCCTTCAGGGCTGGGTTCCTCCTGGAATTCCCTCTGGATTCTAAGGTGCTCATTTCTTCTGCTCAGGACATCAACAGCTATCATTGCCAGCTCCCTTTGTGTAACCACTCCTGCACTATTCTAATTTGTTGTCACAGGATTTCAAACTTCATGTATCACTACAATCTGAACTCTATTGTCTCTGTTGATGCCAACAGTCCTTACACGTCAGGATACACAATGTTCCACCAGAGAATATACTTAGTGGCTTTTTAAAGGGACTCACTAATAGACCATTTTAAAGCTATGTAGAGTTGGTACTGATATTCTGATATCAGGCCAATAGAATATTTATAGAACACATCACAACACTTTCCATAGCTCTGCCCACATTTTCCTCTTCTTCCATTTTTCACTCTGGATGACTTTCTAGCATAAAACATCGACTTTCTGAAAGCTGCTAACATCTTTTCCCTTCAGCAAGGAATAAATTATTCCCTATCATCCCCACTTCAGTACAATCATAGTTTAGTTGTCTGGCTTTAGAAGGGTAGGGAGGAGGCTGCACCTAGTAGACAGGTTTGGGATACACAAACACATTCCATTCTTTATACTCTTTTTAAAGACGACAGACAAATGAACACAGAATGAACAGAGGATCAGTGAGGCTCATTGATCCAGCCAGAACATCTCTTCAAGATTTCTGGTGGATCTGTTTAGTTGCAAAGCCAGCCCAAACCTGCCTTCTACATGTTCAGTCCATATCTTTGCTTCTTTAGTCATACATGCAGACATTCCAGGTCCCTGTAAGTTTCTCCACTGGCCAGACCAACAGGCAGAGAAAAGCAAGGAAGCTAGGGGAGTGTCGTTGGACAGAAAAGTGCTGGCAGATACTGCCACCTACAGGGATTAAAACATACTGGGTTTAATGTCATCCCCCATCTCTATTTGCAAGTCTAGAGAGTGGGATACTGCATAGCTGAACTACATGAAACAGGAGAGACACTGGTATCAAATCATAACCTTTGATTGAGAATGTAGTATAATTATATACATATGTATGTACATGTATAGGCACATTAGACCAGGCCTGTAAGGCAGATTAAAAGACAGAAATATTATGTCATCTCAGTGATAATTTCTGATATATATCCAAGATGGCTGTGGTTTGTAGGTGGAGTAGAAGATTTTATTTCATTGTACACTCATCTTAAAATTATGTGACAGTCACTTGCCATGGAAAGTCTCAAAAATTATATAGACCTGTCTTTCTTAAATATGGTGTGTTGAATATTTACTTGGTAATTTAGATAATTTCAGGTTAGAGAAGAAAAATGCTGATACTGAGTGTTTTGCAATAAACCTTCAAATGTATAATCTTTAAGACTTTATTAAAAAATGATTGCACCTCACATAAAGGAGCAAAAGACACCAAAGAATTCTATTTAAATTTTTGTATAATATAAAGGATCATCCTTAATATTATACTATCCAGGGGGCCCAGAAGGGACACTACCAGCGGCGTGGGAATGAATCTAGATACACTATGAGTTCTTTAGTCCATTCACTTTCTTCTTCTAAGCCAATTCTGTCTACACAGTTTCAGCCCTGTCCTCACATTCAGCTCCTCTCTGTGCCCAGTTGTCCTGTCCTCATAAATTTTAGTAAGCTCTTATGCTTTTGACCTGATCTTCCTCCTCCGTCCCTTTGTCCTCCATCTCTATCTTTCTGGCTCCTTACTCCTGGCCCTAATAAATTCTACAAGAGATCTGCTTTACCCTCTACTGAACCTCTGTCTTCCTTTCTTCTCTCTGGCCATGCGGTTTTGTGTCCTTTGTTCCTGCCTCACCCTTCACTCTTCCTCTCCTCTCAGCCATGCGGTTCTATGTCTGGTTCTGTGTCCGCTCCAGGGTTTACTTCACCTGGTTGTGTAAAATGGCCCTATTGTCCTCAGTCAGTATCTGCCATTCCCCTAGGCCTGAAGGAAGGGGATGGTCTGAGCTTCATTTGCACAAGAAACAAAGCTTTGCATCTGTAGCCAGCTTGTCTCCTGGGCTCAGCGGGGGAGTTAGCTACCTAAGAAGTTCAGCAGGTCCGAGGAGCTAAACTATTTGTCAAGTGGTCAGGGAAAATTTGGGCACACAAGAATTGCATACCAGAAGACAGCTGAAATATTAAAAGCTGGATAACACCAAATATTCATAATAAATGGCTTGCCTTTTGACAGACCCTTGGCTGATCAAAATATAGCTTTAATACACAGTTGAAGCTCTATAATAAGATTAAATTTAGTCAATTCACTTACTATTAAAATTTTAACCAATTTGTTTATTTGCTCACTGTCTCCCTATGCCTCTCCATGTCTACACACACACACACACACACACACACACACACACACACACCATCATTTTTCAATGTCATTTGATAGCAGCTTCCAATGTGCTTTACCCTTTGACCGTTGCGTGTCTCCCAACAGGAATAGTCACAGTACAGTAGTACAGTTGTCAACACAATGACAATTTTCTGATGGACTCTACCATAGATATTGATGTGTATCAGTGAATCTAGATATATCTCTCATACTAAATTTCCTCTCCAAGACAAGATCCAGGCTAACAAGATCACAACATTTTAAAATATAAACCTACAATATTTTTATTTCAAGTATTTGTGCATGTGGCTTGCATGACTGTGTGTTTCATGTGTGTCAGGTGTGTGTATGTGTGTGAGTGTGTGTGTGTGTGCACACACATGCAAGCTCACGAGGGCATATGGAGGCCCAAGTTGGCATTCAGTATCTCACTCTATCCCTCTCTACCTTATTTATTGAGACAGAGTCTCCCAGTTGAACATAGAGCTCACGGAATTTGTTAGTCTAGCCAGCCAGCTTGCCCGGGATCCTTCTATGGGCTTCCCTGCTGACCAGGATTATAGGTGGTCATATACTTGCTCAACTATTAAAAGGTTTTGTGGATCCAGCCCAAGGTCTTCATGTTTGCACAGCAAACACCTTATACCTGAGCTGTTTCTCCAGCCCCCTACATTGACCACAATTTGTTAATATCAATTAATTCACTTAAGCTCGGGAGAAAAAGGGAGAGTTTGGTGGCTTTTAGCAGCTGCTCAGGCTGTCAACTGCCACTGATGCATCCTAAAGGCTCAAACATGCTCATTCCTACTCATCTCCAGTCTATCTTATACTAGGAAACTATATAGCAGGTTATTTTGTGATTACGCTTTCATTAGATTAAGTATCCAATTTGAAAAAGGTAGTAAATACCTTTTATATGGATAGAACACTGCAAGTTTTTAACAAGTACTTGGATGTTTGGATCAATTTTTGTTTACCTCCTGGTAAATTACCTCTGCATTGTGGATAGGTGGGATTTTGTTATTTCATTCATTCATAGCTGCATTCTGCCAATAAAGTTGGAACAGGAAATAACTTTGTGGAACTCCATTTGTCACTTTCTCAAGATTAATAAACACTTTTTGTGGCAGTGGAAGAATGATAGCAGCCATGCCATGGACAAACAGTTGCTGAAATGGATGACCACACGCAGTAGGTAACTGGAGATCTAGCACTTAGTGGTGCCTGGAGGACAGTGGGCAGAAGGAGAGCCTGCTATCCATGATCACCATGACCCATTAAACGGTACTGACCATGATATTAACACTGCATTTCCAAATTCCCAAAATAACCAAGAAAAGAACATTGTGAAACAATTTGAGATCCATATTGCTCCTAGTCCTGCGAAGTATGTCACTACATTATGCCAGTTTCCTTAAGAGAAAAAGTTCCAAGTGAGACTTCTCCCCTATATTCATCCAATATTTGGGGAGTCCTAGGTATTATTTTCAATAGTTGTCTAGTGTATTTAACATGAGAACCAACCAGAGGGTCTATAGAAAACAATAAAGAAAATGTTATTGTCTAGAACACAGTTGATCAAAACTTCCCCTGGCTCATCTTTTACAAATCTAATTTTGTCTCATCTATATTTGATTTAATACAAAATAAAATTAATTTAAATTTTGATTGGAATACATCTTAAAATGTTCTCTATATGTATGCTAAGTCCACATTCTGTCTACTTTGTTATGACTTAGGGGGCCATGTAGTTTCTGGGAATAAGACTCAGGCAAGGACTTTTAACCTGCAGAGTCATGTCATCAAATCCTTGGGTGTTATTTTTCAGTGGTAAATGTTAATTTGAGTGTGATCATGAGGTGGTACTGATGCAGGATTATGTTTGTAGGGAATACAGTATGTTGTGAGAGAGGGCAGGGAAGGCCTGGGTGTTTCTCTCAGGAAATAAATTAGACTGCTTATGTTAAATGGCCAATATGATTTTTAGTAGGCTTTGCACTATTTGACATAGGTAAGCACACTACTTAACTTCTCTAAGTATGATGAGTATAGAATACTCCAAACACTTTTTCTTGAAGTGTAGACCATCTTTTCCCAAGCTAAGGTTTCTATGATAGAGAAATCTTATTGAAAGCAAGAGAAGATTGTTCTCTCCCCTCACATCATCATTTCTGCTAATAACAGCTATGGCCTAGTCATTTTCCAGTGTTATCATGGTCTAATTAACAGAATTCATTAGCAGGTAGAAACTCAAATGAGTTGACCCCAAGAGACGTTAGAATGAGCTGCATGACAGGGTCCATTGATTCTTCTGAAGTTGCATGCTGTCACTGTGCTCACTGTTGGAATCATATGTCAAAGCCCCACTTAATTGTGCAGACAAAAATGATGCCTGCAACTACAAGTAATTACCTTGCTTAATATTAAATTTCATGTTCAACAGACAAAAAACCAATTGCTAAAAGATGTAAGAAGGTGAATAAATTCTTGCCACGGGGGAAATGTTATATTTGTCTTAGTGACTATGACCATTAATTATGAAGCTAGGGCACGAATACATTAATGATTTGAGTGATAATGACATCACTGTTTGCACACTTGAGGTTTTATATTACTTTGTGCTATTAGATGTTGATACATATTCAGTTTGTTACTGCCAGCAGTTTTGCTGTTAGTATGAGTCCAGTGGCATCCTACATGACAAAATGTTCCCTACACAATACTGCAGACCATAATACTTTTTCTTTATTTCAACTTTTGGATGTTATGCTTAATGTACAAACACCAAAAGGAAAGTGCCACTGACTCTCCAACTCCAACTCCACAGATAAGAGAGTACACGTGGCATTTGTCTTTCTAGGTAAGGGTTACCTCACCAGATATAATAGTCTCTAGTTCTATCAATTTACTTTATAAATTTCATTTTTCTTTGAAGTTGGATAGTATTCCATTAGATATATTTGCCACATTTCCATTGCGGTCATCAGATGAAGGACTTTAGGTTGTTTCTACTAGACAATTCGCCTTTCATCAGAGAAGCTTCTTTTTGCAGGAAGAGGAGACCTTTACAGAAGCTACAACTGACCAAAATGCCTAGAAGAGCTGACATTCTCAACTGATATATTTACAACTCCATTCCTGCACCCAAGGCTCAGAAAACACCAATGAAGCATGGCTGGACACATTGCAAGAAACAGAGGACCAGGAAGTTGGCTGTGAGACTGTGGCCTTCATGCTATGAGAGGGAAGCTACATTTACAAAATCTCAACAAGGTAACAACCTGAACAATTCCAAACATTCCAATGGCACTAGAGGCAAAGGTACAGGCAATTCAAAACTGTTAAGGGACAGAGAATTAGTCTTCTTTACAGATGAGATCCCCCTGGTTAGTTATCAAATTTGCAGTGGTCAGTCCTATAGACACACATTTAGACAACTTTTAAACCAACTGAGCTGGCCCATATTTACATGTTAAATCATTTGTAAGTATATATGTGAAAGCAGTGGTTAAAGAAGAGAAGGCCATGAATTTGGTAGGAGGAGGTCTGACATGGAGGGAGAAGAGGGAAAGGCTAAATCATGTAACTGTTTTTGAATTACATTTTTTAAAAGCTAAAAAAAAAATACCTTGACTAATAATTTTAATAAGACCTTCTCACCTGCTGTGGAATATTCCTTTTGTACACCATAAAGATTTGTCACTCGAATTGTTTTAATAAAAAACTGAAAGGCCGGTAGCCAGGCAGGAAGTATAGGTGGGACAATCAAACTAAGGACACTGGGAAGAAGGAAGGCAGAGTCAGGGGAGCTGAGACAGACGCAGAAAAAAGCAAGATGAACATCCAGTGTTGAAGGAAGGAAGGTACCGCCATGTGGCAGAGGGTAGATAAGAATTATGGGCTAATTTAAAATGTGAGAGTTAGCTAGTAACAAGCCTGAGCTATTGGCTGAATATTTATAAGTAATATTAAGTCTTCATGTAAGTTATTTGGGAACTGGCAGGCAGGAAAGAAAAGTCTGCCTATAGTTACTTCTATCAAATATCATGAGAGTGAATTTGACCTACTTATAAATAAACATTCAAGAGAAGCAAATGCTCAGTTCAAGCACTTTTAAAAAGCTTCCAGTAACAAGGGAGAATATCACACACACGCGCGCGCACACACACACACACACACACGCACGCACGCATGCACGCACAACCCCTGGCTCTGTTGGAATGAGTGTGAAGTATACATACTGTGATTCAGAAGAATTAAAGTATAGAAAGTCTTTCTGCCATATGGGGATAGGATTAGATTCAGGAAATAAAATAAAGAGAAAAACAAAATTTCCTACTGTTCATAAAAAGATCTTTGAAATATAAGGCTGACTCTGGTCCCTTTGAAAATACAATAGTACCTTTAAAAAAAAGTCATCCTTTTGAACAGCTTTTAATTTGATGCTATAAGTCAATCTGCTTAAAATGAAGTTACTATTTGCCAGTGGTCCAGCTTTCAAATTCAGCATATATTATTTCAATAACAGCATTATTTCTGATGCCAATTAAAAAAAAAAAAAGAGGGAATATTGGGGTTGAGCCAAAATGTACATCAACAGGATATGATGGATGGGAAAAGGGAAAGGGTCTCTTCTATTAAGTCAACATGGTGAAAACTTTCTTATAAAATAAAAACTAACCCAAGGAATTGCCTCTGTTACATCTGATAGTGTACTAATTATTAGAATGTGTGAGTTTCCCATTCAAGAATAGTTCTCTTAATGGTTGTTTAGCTTCTACTCAAGGATGCTGTGAACGTAAGTGAGAGGGGACCAGTTCAAGAAATAACTTGCAGTGGAAGCAAACACTGAACAGAATATCGCCTATGAGAGTGCCGAGCATCCTTCCCTTCCGAGTGGCACAGTAACCAAGCTTCCTACTTCTTCACTTTGTTGTTTTTTTAGCTATCTTTTCCATCACAATTATTTTCCTCTTATGTACTTTTCTTTATCCTATTTCTTTGTGTTTGAATCTGTCTAGAAGTTCTGTCTTATGCCCTACATTCTACTCTTCCTTGCCTTGACCCTTTGTCATCAGAGGTTCCAACCAATTCTTCATCATGAGACTTTCACTTTTCTGCCAATATCTTACATGAGACACTTTCCCTAAATATTCAATCTTCTCTAAAAATACAATTTTATTTTCTCTGAATTGTCAAGAAGTTCAGACATTTTAAGATTAAACATAAAACGATTTCTTTCTAAAATTATACTTTAGAATTACTTAGCGTAACTGATTTAGACAAAGTAATTTCATTTGATTGTGCCTGAGGTATTTGTTAAAGTGATATATCTTTTAACTTAAATGAAACAAATTAATTGTCAAAGGAAAATTCATCTTTGACATATCTTGGCTTATGGCCAGAGAAGAAATAGCTATTGAAAAAAATACATGAGATAGGCTGAAAAGTCACCATTCCATGAAGATCTGTGAAAACTCAGGGTAAGAGGGACTGTGGATCTCAAAACTCTCACTTTTATAATCAGTTCACACCCCCTCACTAGAATCACACAGACTTCTATATTCTACAGTCAAAGCCCATGCAGGGCTCTGACACTTCCCTTCAGGGACTGGTTTTATTGTTCAGGGCTGTCCTGAACCACAAGCACACAACAGGCCTTGACTCCTTCCTGAATGAAACAATACATCACTAATGGAGGAACATGAGAAGGAAATCTAATTTTGCTTTCCTAACACCAACAGGATACTAAAAAGCTGGTACGTTTATTTTATTTTATTTTTTGACTTCTAGTGTCTTCGCTATAGGCTTTGAAAGAAGCTCCAGTGCAGACATTATTTTCTTTTATGTTTAGAATAAAAGACTATCCAAACAAGAGCTCTCACTTAATAATCCTCTGCCATTGGCCAGTGTCCCCCAACCTTGCCCAATAGGAAATTCCTTGCTTTATGTTTTATCATCCACTGAAATTCTTTATCCTCACATTTAGGCTGTCTTCTTGGCAGTCATTTTCTAAAATTTGAATGTATTTAGCATTCATGCTCTCCAATATTCATCTCTACTACTTCACATTTTGACCTTTGAAAACCATGTTGGATACTACAGCGATGATTTTGTTCTTCCTTCTCACTTTATTTCCCCCATGACATTCGGCGCAGATGTCCTCTGTTTGGTAAGAACTCACAAATTCCTGGGATTTCAAATGAGTGATACAGCAGTACTAACATCTGGGATCTTCGGGAGGTTGAGTGGCATTGATGCAGTTACATAAATTGCTATTTGTCAAAACTGTAGTGTGGGAAGCAGCTTTGGAGAAAACTTAGTACAGTGATGTTTTCCTAAAGTATGCATTGCTCAAGGCTCCCAGGAGTAGTTGATTGAAAACTTGCAATGGGCAAAACATGTGCAGAATAAAAATGAAATAAAATTATCTTGTTTGCATCCTTTATAGCACCTATTCAAGTGGCTTTCTAGGTGTATTATAAATGAGTGCATACTAAACCAATAAGTAAATGACCAATCATATAAAAAAAAAACAAATATTTTCATGAATAGCTGAGCTCTGCTGACATTTTCTAGGTGTATTATAAATGAGTGCATACTAAACCAATAAGTAAATGACCCATCATATAAAAAAAGAAACTGAAATATTTTCATGAATAGCTGAGCTCTGCAGACATACCCCTACCCCAACTGCATTAGAGCAAATAAAGTAGAAACCTTTAAAACACTAAACAACTTCGCTTAATATTTGTAGATAACTGAAAATACATATAAACACAACAGGGAACACATTTCAGTATATTACGTTCTTCTCTAGCATGAAAGGGATTCAAAGTATAAATAAACAATAAATAGTTATTTGGAAGAGAAGATTCTTCTAGATGTTAGTAAAATTGTTGCCACTTGACTGCATGATTGTCATATTAAATGACATATGGAAAAAAACAAACTGTACCCTATTTAATCAATGACTTTCTGGTTATAAATAGGAAAGAGATAATCAATTTGGTTTGGTCTTACCATAGTTAAAAAAAAATTGTTTTAAACAAAGACAATTTAACCCCAGGATTTCTTCACTCAGAGAAAGCAAAACAGAACAATTTAGCTGGAGAGCTTGTGGAGTCTTCTGAAGCACTGATAACTCCAGGCTTATTGTTGAAGCCTAGTGGAGTGAAGTATGCATGTTACTTGCCTTCAGTAAAAGAAGTCCCAGCTCAACAAAAGAATGTGGCCGTGAAATGGATCCTGGCTTGAAGACGGGCATCTGTGTGTTAACCATCTTTCCAAACGTGTAGAACTCTGTATGTTCTCCAGGTCTGTGACTTGGGAAAGTGCTGCTTGCTGAATTTTGGATGTGTCTGCTCTGATAGCATGGTAATTCATTTATACAAGAAAATGCCTAACTAAAGTTTAGACACAGTATAATGGCAACCAGGTACCCTGAGTACTAAACATCTGTATCTATGAGACGTGTAAGTCATTAGAAGTGCAGACACAGAGATTGTAAGGGAAATAACAGTGCATGCTTCAAGGCAGACCATTGTACCATTCACTGAAATGGGACCTAAGAAGTTGCTTAGCCTTTGGTTGTCTGTTTCTTCACTGACAAACAAAGGGCTAATATTGGTTACTACTTCATGCCATTCACATAAAGAACAGTATTTTTATTTAAGTAAATCACTTGCTACATTGCTCAATAGACTTTAGCTCATATTAAGACTAATATAGATATACATGAAATGCCAGAAACTGGAATCTAATTTGTCCAATAGAAAAATTACTCATGTCATCATTTTCTTTCTTCCTTCCTTTCTTTCTTTTTCTTTCTTTCTTTCTTTCTTTCTTTCTTTCTTTCTTTCTTTCTTTCTTTCTTTCTTTTTTTGAGACAGGGTTTCTCTGTGTAGCTTTGCACCTTTCCTGAATCTCACTCTTTAGACCTGGCTGGCCTTGAACTCACAGAAATCCTCCTGCCTCTGCCTCCTGAGTGCTGGGATTACACGTGTGTGCCACTGCCCGGCTTCATGTCATCATTTTTATCACTATTTGATTGAGTTTAATTTTTTTTCTTTTCCTAAATCTTTATTCAGTAATTACACATGAATCTACTTCTCCTGAGAACCAGTCAACTTTATGGAAAATTTCCAAGTGTTGGCAGATCCCTCTCTTTCTCTTTGATTGTCACACGGTTTACAATTACAATCAGAAATTGTCCCTGACAATGAGGTTCGCCCTGTTAAAAGCACAGAAAGACAAATAAGTTTAACCAGATACTCGGTGGCAAGGTGTTGTCATTGTGTATAATTAACACTTAGCCCTTTTAGAGCTTGGCCAGTAATTACTGTCGGAGGATTCGCTTGTGCCTGAGGCATGTGATGATTTTAGGTCTGCAGAGAGCATTGACCCAGTGAAAGCATACATGGACAACACTGCCCTTTGCAGGATATGATGTGTCCAAGTCATCTTGGCTGAAAGCTCACTTCCTACATTCACAAGAAGATCTTGTTTTCCTTAAGAGGAGCAAGTGAGTGGTGAAAGAGAAGCCTTTCAGCAGTGCACAGCCTTTGCCTGTAACAGCAAAGCTGAAACAGAATATCAGTACCACAGAGGGAACTGACTAGGTCTAACTTCAAAACTGAATTGCTGTGGGCCCTGATGTCGGGAACACACATAGGCACCATTCACTTTGCAGGACCCATGCCACATGCTCGAGTCACCTGCTTATGAAGTGAAGAAAGCAGAATTCCAGCAACGGCTGAACCAAAAGGATGGAGTGTGGCCATTTTGTGATAAGCCATTTCATCACACAGAAATTTCTGGCAATGAAATGGAGACTTTTCTAAGTCAACCACCACCGAGAAATAACCTGAAGAACTAATATTGTAGAGGTGGCAGATGGGAACAGATATGTGTGAATACGGAGAAGCCAGTGGCTGGAATCTCACTACCTATTGTAGTGATGCCTAAATGGATTTATTCCGATAGATCAGTGTTTCTATCTAGAGCATACTACAAGCCTTACTGTGCTCAAGGTTAGAGAAGACGGAGCCAAGGTGACATGGCAAGTAAGATCCTCCACACAGAAAGAACCAGCGTGATGGAAAGGCGAGGCCAGCTGTATTTGGGGAACCACAAAGGAGGACCATCTGTCAATCTGTCTTAGGAAATGTCTCAGGTTTCTGACTAACACTTTCCACTGTTGAGGAAGAAACAACCAACGATCAGAAGACACAGAATTCACCATGGATGCTTGGAGGTCATTCTCTCTGTTTGAAGTGTGATTCTGAAACATGCAGTTCAAAAATCACTATTTTTTTTTTCAAGAGGAGAATGCTCCAGGTAGTCAGTTCCATAACTGATATAAATTGATGAAGCTTGGGCAACTTTCCTAACTTTATCAAAGTACCCCCACCCCACATACACACACACACACAAAGTGGCAGTGTTGTGGCTTCTGCGTTCCCCAGCCCTCCCTTCAATCACTAGTCTAGACAAGCTCCCCCAACCTAGATATGAAATGATGGTTTCATCAAAACTTTAAAAGGGAAATCATTTAACAAAGACATGGTGATGTTAATTCAATATTTGATCCAAAGACATTTTCAACTTATTTCAAATAGTCTAACTTCTTTGAATTTTCACCTCTTTTTTTCTAAATCTTTTTGAATTCCAGACATCTTCATTTTATCACTTCAAACTACTTAAACACTGAATTTTATATCCCCCCCCCATAACAGCTAGTCTTCCTTTATTTCTTTTTAACCAGGTGGGAGACCTTTCAGTTTTTAAAGGTAAGAACACATGTCTGCATTTAGTTCCCTTTATTTTTAACATTTGGATGCCGTGCACTATGCCCTCTGTTAGGTTGCCACTGTGTGGTCAGGCCACCTTATCTCTGAACTCCTGATCCCAAGTCATTGCCTAAATCTCTGTTCGTGAAATCTACCTTCTCTACTGTGGGGCCAAAGCTGTGGTCCAATTAAATGAATCAGACTCTATTACTCAGTCAGAAACTTCTCTTTGTGACCCCAAACCTCTCACTGTCTCCCATAGTGGTCCAGACATAAAAAGCTTATTCTGTACCACTTTTTTGTGGGGGTTGTCAGATGTTGACTATCAGTATTGAATAATAATCTAAGTTTAAGTTGACTAAAATTAAATACATTTGAGCAATCAGTTATTGGTGACACAAATCCACATTTCAAGTGTCCAATGGCAAAAATGGTTAGTGGCTGCCTGTTGGACAGTGTCGACGTAGATAATTTCACTGTAAGTTTTACTGGAAGGGGCCAGCTTTCTTCTGCTCACACTGAAATCCTGCTTCCCGAGTCACCGTGCACACAAAAGCCTTTGAGGACACCACTCTGTGTATATGATAGCTACTGACACCCCTCCCACATCTGGGGTGCTTTTCTGCCTCTCCTTAATCCATCTGAAAGCGACCACACGAGTGAGGCCATTATAGGCACCCCCGGAGCCCGACATTATCATAATGCTGCTAGCCTCACAATGCCCTGCTCATACCATTTTGACAGAACTTAACTACACTACACTCTTCTTAACCAGCTTGCCTAGCTTCTCTGTTAAACTTTAAGTTAGTTAACACAGGGGATGTATTATTTTATTTTTATAGATTTAGCTTTTAGCTCAGCAACAAATATGTCAAATGTTGATCAAATCCCTGCATTTATCCTAGGGCACAGACAATTGGTGATTTTTAAAGCAGCAGCTTTATCTTAAGGAAAGATTTAGGCCTCCAGGCCATGGCTTTTTTCATCATTACCTTCAAGAATTTCCAGTGTGTTAACCACACCATACTACCCCCATCCATGTAGCCATCTACCCATCAGTAGCCATCTACCTATCAGTAGAAATACTTATGCCTGATGAAAATAGGATTTATAATTCAAATCTTCTGCTGGTTCTAACTTGGACATAAACCCTGTGCCATTAATATTTCTTTAAATTTCTTTTTATTCTCTTGGTGACTTTCTCCATTCCTCCTAGGGAATATGGGTTATTCTCCTCTATGTAGATTCAATTAATTACCTTAAAGAAATCATGTTGATCTCTTTGAGGAGATCTGAGCTTGCTCAAACTAGAATTTAGTGAGTTGACCTAGAGCTAATAATTTTTTACTAGTTCATTTATCAAACAGACAAGCACAACAATGGATGGATTCTCACACAGAATCTTTAGGCATGAGCTATATTAATTAATTCCTATTAAGGAACCTTAACAGCACTTGCAGTGAACACTGGAATCTATAAAGACAAACATAATCACAGTCATGCTCCTCTGTCTACATTTAGATGTCACCAGAACTACTGAAGGTCATGTACAAAAATGCTAAACCATTACATCTTAAATATTTAATTCTTTTCATTTTCTACATTAAACAAAGCTCATTACTTTGTGCAAAGCACTCACTCGTTAATAATCTCAAAATCTGTTGGTTTCAGTGTTTTCTTGAAAAGTCAATGATATCACTGCTAAATGCTCCTATTTGGAGAAAATAATTCTGGAAGGCTTTAAGTGACATTTTGTATACCTTTATATTTTTCTGAAGCTCAGAAAACTTTCAGATGTAAGATAATGGAGAAGCACTCAGTATGTGTTAGAGATATTCTTACAGTTTTAGTTTCTACGTAGCCCTGCTCCCATACTCTGTGATTTAAAATGCCTCTCTTCTTTTATAGGGACCTGTTTCTCCGGGGTCCCAGGAGCTGAGGGTTCCGAGGTCCAGTCTCAGAGTTGTAAGCTGCAGTAAGAGGCAGCCTAGAATTCCAGAGTCACCTATGGCAGGAGCTAAGGATCCTGATACCGAAAGCTAGTAGCTATACCACCAGGAGACAGAGAGTGACTGAGGACAGAAACTGAGAAGAACTCCTAGGCAACTAGGAGTTATGTGCATTACACACTACTAAGAACGTTAATATTAGTGGTAGGTATTTATTGAAACTACTCTTTTATGGCCACTTTGCTTTCAAAGACACTGTGCTATTGGGGACTCCCAATCTGACCCTTTTATTGACAAGTGTTAGACGTTCCCATTACGGTCAGCTACTTAGAGTAGGGAACTATCAATTCTTTCTTTTTAACAACAAGCTGGAAGGTCATTACAGTAGCCTAGACACTTAGGTCACTTCACGGATCTGCTGAGGTTTATACTTTAGTCAGGACCCTGGCAATCAACCGCTACAGAGGCCACAACTTCTGCTTTAGGAGGCCTTGCTCTAGCCTTGACTGCTCCAGACAACATGTCTTGGCCATGAAAGCTTCACTGCAGGAAAACCAAGCTTGATGGATCCCAGATGATACTTTTCAGCCCCAAACTGGTCTCCATCAATGCAGAGTGAGGAGCATTTTGTAAGGTGATTCAACACAAAGTTTGGGATTAATCTCTGTTTGGGGCTTGTGGTTGGTCCTTCTGCAAAGCCTATATTGGTGGAATTGGATGTGCTGTGACTGCGGAGACATGTAAATCAATGGCAGGTGTGCTATACACGTTTACCTATTAATAGAAGCAGTTAGCTTCCCACCCTTTTTTGAATTAATTTGGGAGGCCTCTTCCTATGTACTATCTATGCCCTGGTGTTGGATATTTTAGGAACTAAAAATGGCTTCTCCCTGGTGTTTTTAATAAATTTACTAGTGGACTCCATCACGGCCACAAATAACAAAAGATAAGACCTTGGAGCTTTTCATCAAGGAGCAGCAATCATAGGTGGAAACAGCTGAACAGATCCCGGGGTCCCAGGAGCTGAGGGTTCCGAGGTCCAGTCTCAGAGTTGTAAGTTGCAGTAAGAGGCAGCCTAGAATTCCAGAGTCACCTATGGCAGGAGCTAAGGATCCTGATACCGAAAGCTAGTAGCTGTACCACCAGGAGACAGAGAGTGACTGAGGACAGAAACTGAGAAGATACAAAGGACACTGGAAACACGGGGAAAGTGAGGGGACAGCATGGGAGACTGTAACAAGACGAAAGCGAGGGCTGAGCCTACCATGACAACAAGCTGTCGAATCGAGGTAAGTTCATCAGCACAGCTGCCAGACGTTAGGTGGCTGAGGGTCCCACCACCAAGACTTCCTGGACTGAATGTGTGACCTGTGCACCTCTGGAACTCAGAGACACCAGGTCTAAGGGAGATGCCCCTTGCCTGTCCAGAATTTCTGTCTGGATAGCACAAAGAGTCACTGGCCAGCTAGCCACTTGGAATAATACTTCATCTGCATGAGGTCTGCTGGGATCTTACAAGGCACCCGTGTCCTTGACAGAATCAAAGATTGGTAAGCAGGCCCAAACTCGGCCACGGGTAGTCTCGTACCTCCCTAAACACTTTCATTGGTCCCAGAGCGGGCACTGCACCTAGCCCGTTGCATCTATAGTCAAATATCCATTCTGATACCCATTCTGGGATATTTGAACTCCAGATACTACCCTGAAAATGCTCGGGTAAGTGCATTTCTCACAAGATGCACAAGATTTAAGCTACAAGACTCTGGAGTTACCAGAAATGAGGCACAAGGAAAAGCCCTCTGTTGTGAAACAGAATGAAGTTGACAACCTGAGAGGGGTGAAGAGGAAAGTCCTGACAGCTCTGAACCCCCTGGGGCAGGAATGCAGTATTCTTATCTCCTGAGCTTGTTATTCGGATTTCCTTCTCAGAGTCAGTAAATAATTCCCCTTTGCTTAAATGGTCCAGCTGGCCTCTCAGACAGTTAAATTCTAACTTGTATGCATTAATACTTTATGCTAAAATTTCCAAGCCAAAAGAAAGTTACATTTTATGTTCTTCATCTACAAAAATCAATGAACGGCAGTTGAAGTAGGAACCCAGACTGCACGGGCGCAGCATTCTTATCGCCTAGTGTTTCTATTCCAATCCCTCTGGTAGAGTTCCAAAGAGTATTTAATATGAGGAAAGCAGAGAAATTTAGCCCTCAGGCTTCCAGTTTCTGGTGTATACAAATAGAGAGAAGGAGTGCAAACTAGTAAGAAGAACTTAAAAGCTTTAAAACAAACAAATAAAAGAGAGATCAATAAATAATATGGGATAGAAGCATAAAGTAGATTAGTGACTGCTTTAGGCATGGGATAGGAATGACTAAAAATGGACATGGACTTTGTTCTAGGCTAGCAGATGTTTTAGAAATGAGACTGCTGCAAAGATCACAACTGTCCTGGAAAGTTTACTAAATCAATAGAGAATTATAGAGTGAAAAAAAATTATGAATGAATGAACAAATTTATGGTGTGAAACTTATACCTCAAAAAATGAAATAAGCAAATAAGCCAACTAATATATAAATAATGGTAATGGGTGCATCTAAAGATTACAACATCTAAAGATTAGCCAATAACTACCAATTGAGGTCAGCAGTAGTAAAAGAATAATGCTGTATAAGTAAGCCTAGTTGCTTTACATTTTATGATAAAATATATAGAATTTATAACCAAAACAGGCCTGGGAATATATTAAGAAAATACTTGCATTTGAAAAAAGAATAGTATTTTGGAGTCCAGTTACAATAATATAAAAACGATCTTTGGAAAAATTCAGGAAGTTTCCATCACATTCTTCTAGGAGTCTAAGTCCACTGGTAGACTTCTTAAACAGTGTTCACAAACGAATGCAAATGAGACGGTACCAGGAGTGATACATTTCATATTTCATCAGGAAACCTCATATATGTGCACAAGCTTCCAGTGGGTTTGATTAATTACTACATGAAGTTCAAAGGGTTATGTGCATGCATGATGTGTTAGACTACAATTTGCTGTGGTGTAACTGGATACGACTCTTCTGTGAGCAATGAATAATGCATGTCGAAAGCCTTAAGATTTCACATGCTCTTTCATCCTGTCTTCCTTCTCTCCCTAGAATTTTTCTTAATGAAAAAAAACTATATATGCTGAATACTTTATCTAAAAAAAGAAACACACCATCTTTTAAAAATAAAAGTGAAACATTTAAACTCCTTGTCTCTAAATATGAGACGATGAAATAACTATGACATATTCATATAATAGCATTACAGTGCTTTTAATTCATGATGAGGTTATATTTTTTGGATAAATCCCTTGTTAGTTGAAAATGTAAGGCCAATGTTTAATGTCCCACCAGTTTCATTCAACAACACCATTCACTGTGGAGTATATTGTTTATTTTCATAATTATGTGGTTCATGGGGATCTGTGGGTCATTGTTGCTGACACCACAGCAAAAGAGTAGATGCTCATAACTCAGAAAATTATCAAAATTTGAGACACTTGTTGCTGCACGTGCATTCCTTTGATATCATCATAAAAAACTCTTCAGTGAAACGACTGTAAGGTGGACGCTGTGTATGCAACTAATAAAAATGACAGCAATAGAGTTCCACAGTAGTGTGAGTGAAAATGACATTATGAACATCGCGTTTCTGGTGCTTTTAAGGATAATATGTGCCAATGAACACACAAGAAGGCAAAGATATCTGATATTATGAATTTTTAAGCACTTATTTTTCTTGAAATGATGAGGTAACAAAGTTTAAACAACAAAAAGGATAAAAGACAAACACTTTAAGAGTGAAAAAAATTTAAAGGAAGTCATATAATATAAATTAGGTGTGCCGTTTTCTTTGGAACATAGAGGAAAGGGGTCTCTGGGTAGTCAGCCCAGGGTCAGTGCTGCCCTGAGTTCCCCAGGAAGTGGACAGAGTGACAGGTAAAACAGTATAAGCCAGAAGGGGAAAAGTCAGCACCTTAAGACTTGGTTTTGCCTTGGTTTTGTTGTCTCATGGTTGAAAGATTGAGCACTTATTGATCTTAATTGATTTCTCATGTAGAAAAAGATGCAGACACTTCCTTCTCTTCCCCAAGGGTTGTGATAGTGTGCTAATATGTGGGTGATGGTAGATACATTTTATAACTGCAAGGCAATGGTAATAAAAGAACTACATAATAAAGTAGTTCTTAAAAATCACAGTAGAAAGATAGGCAATCCAGTGACCAGCAAAGGTTCAGCAAAACAATACAAATAAAAATGAATCAACAAAATGTAGGGTTTTGCTAACTGCTTCAATCCTCTAAGATCTATATTTGGAAAGAAATGATAAGGATATATAAAGAAAACTACTGAACTCCAGCCCTTTCCAGAAACACCCTGGTTAGATCTGCTGGAGGTGGGTCCAGTTAACACTGACATGCTGCTGTGGAAACACAATGGAGACAAATTCCCCCAGGATACACAGACCATATGCAATTCGCATGCCACTAAAAGCCTGAAGGGAAATATCATTCTGGTCGCCCCTTTGGTGCCACACAGTATTCAGGGAACAATGGCAAGTGGCCCTTTTATCCAGTCTGTTATACTCTGGGACCTTTGCTAAGTGAGTGCTTTGTGTGTCTCACCATAGTGAAGCATTGAAATGCCACCACGAAACAGATATTATTAACTAGCAATGTCTGTCATCTCCAATCAGGAGGTGGCCAGAGGTTAAAGTCCATGGTTTAAGTATTGTGTTGACAAGCCTTCTGTCAGGTTACATGGATGGACTTTGTATTTGGAGAGGGTAGAACATGGCTTCTGTCCCTAAGAACACTCAGTGTGAAAGAAGGATATATATTTTGTATATATACCCCTAACTAAATCACAATGAGATCATTTTCCTACCAATTTCTCTACAAAGGACATGGCTATTGTGTCTTTGACTTTTAACCAGTAGTTCAGGCAGAAAGTAACACATGTAAAACTACAACATAAAAAAGATAAGCATAAAGTTTTCATGTAGTTCACCTAAATAAGGAATTATGTATGTACCATATAAGTCTCACACAGTATTATATTAATAACACATTTTATTACTGAGGCAACAATATACTATGCCCCCACATCAATATGATAAGACTTTTTATATGGTACACGTTCAGAAGTACTATTGAATAAATGTTTGGAGATATGTTTATTAGAATATTAGCTTCAGGGTATATATGTGATAGATATGGGTATGGGTCGGATGAAACAAGAATTACACTAAAGGATGCAGAAGAAGCTTTTCATGGATGGTACTTGGAGGTACTCAAAATGGTCCAACATTCAACATGCCATCCTAAGTATTCCTACAAACAGCCTCTAACGAAACCCATCTGCCCTAAACACCAAGAAGGTTGGGAAAACACAAAAACTCATAAGTGGTATGTGCATAGGTAGAGTTGATGAGTTTGTGCTGTGATACCTAAAAGACCTTATAAGATTGTCTATAACAAAAAGTCCACATCAGCAGGGCTTCTGGTAGTTCCGTGTATGTTAAATGTGCCCATTTCAGAAGCAAGCCTGCTTTTCACACTGAGGAACAGAAGCTTGGTGTAAGAGTATTGAAGATGTAAGCAGAGTCAGAAAGAAAAAGAAAAAGAAAAAGAAAAAGAAAAAGAAAAAGAAAAATTCCTTAAGTAATAAAGTTTGAGCCTTAAAAAAAGATGGAGGGTGAGTCCCGCAGCAGAGTTGAGGGTGTGGAGAATGGAAAGACACAGGGAATGAAGAGAGACTTCAGTTCAGTGTGTGAGGGGGAAAAGCTCAGGCTGGATTTCTGAAATTCTGTAATAAAATAAACTCCATTCCCAAACAAAATCAGCAAAATAAAATTATTTCTATCTAGGTTCAGAGCCCTAAGAAATTGTTCTCCTGTCTCTTGGTATCATCCTTGTTCAGGTCTTATTCAAGCAGACATGTTGGTAAGACTTCATGGGTGTGACTTCTCTGACATTTCTAGGAGATGATTAAAAACTACAGACAACTAAAGAATGCTGAGGGGGAGAGCTTCCCAACTGGTTATCCAACACCAAGTGGACAGCCCTGAAATTGTGCACATACAAGTAACATACAGACTGAGCAGACTGTACTTATATATTTAGTAATATATAGTATATATGTAAAAGCAATTAAAGTAAAAGAGGACATGGATTTGAGAGAGAGCAAGGGAGTACATGGGAATGGTTAGAGGGAGGAAATGGGTAAGATGATACAATTAGATTTTCCTCTTTTAAGTGCAATTGTTTCCATTTGGTAAAGAAATCAAGAATTGTTAAATTTGGCATATCATGAGGACATTTTCATGGCTGAGATTAGAGGTAGGAAATGGAGTAAAGGGTAATTCAGCGGATAGTTGAAGACTTGGGGAGATGCATGAGGGAAACAAGAATTATAAGAAACTATATGAAGCTGTTTTAATTCAAAACAACAAGCAAACAGGAACATTAACAGTGATAGTGGGAGGCAGAGAAAAAAAGCAAATTTGGAGGGAGAAGTGACGGCATCACAGAAACCCATCTTTTCCCTCTCACCCATTATCTACAGTTCCTGAGACCTTGAGGAGACCACACATCTTTGAAATGTTTGTCTTCCTAGATCTCTGTGCACTGTTCTTCGGAGCCGGGCAGGAGTGCGCACAGACAAGGCCCCCAGGGCTCCTCTCTAGTTAAGTGTAACATGTTCCCTCGTCTAGCCACTCACTGCTGTTTCTTGACATTCACCGACAGTAATGTCTTACATGCACTCACTCCATAAAGCACCAGGAGAATTCACATTATGGTGATATCTAGCACAAAGGGAAGATAAAGGGGGACTTCTCAACATCATTACCCCATGTTAATCCCTTGATCATAATTTTTTTTTCCTTACAAAGCAAATGCTGCGCTTTGAAGTGTCTGGATGATGAACACAATTAAAGCTCTTGGTAATGAGAACAAAGGTTTCTCTTCAGAACGAAGATTCCTAGTATCAAGCCACTGTTTTGTTTCTGATGTAGCTGGACTTTTTAACCAAGTAGCATCTATGGCATTTCAGGTGGGTCATTGCTTCTAATTATGGAAAAGCTGATGAAAACCTTCCTCTCCTAAGAAGGAATAGGTTGATGATCCCTTCTTTACTACTAATTACTGGTAACTCTGTTAAAGCATGGGCCTTGGCTTGGTAGGAAAGGAAAAATCAGCTCTAGAGAAAATTATTAATAGTCCATAGAGATACCTTTTACTGTTAAGACAAGACAAAAACTACCAATGATAGGGACATTCAGGAATCACCTACCATACGCCATAGGCCTGTTTGTTCAAGCAGAAAATGAGCAGCTGCCCGTGGTGATCAGAGACAGAATTTGCCATCTAGGGAGGAAAGCTTCTCTGTCTGTCTCTTTCTCTCTCTCTCTCTCTCTCTCTCTCTCTCTCTCTCTCTCTCTCTCCTCTCCATCCTTTCTTCTTTCTTTCTCTCTTTCTTTCTTTCCTTCCTTTCCTTCCTTCCTTTCTTCTTTCTTCCCTTCCTTCCTTCCTTCCTTCCTTCCTTCCTTCCTTTCTTTCTTTCTTTCTTTCTTTCTTTCTTTCTTTCTTTCT